>BPLR01016631.1:0-86470 GCA_021605095.1 Caerostris extrusa | reverse complement strand
CCTGGCACTCTCCATATGAAAGTCCGGCGAGAATCCAGACTGCAAACTAAACCTGGACTAACATCACATAAGACCACTGTTGCGGTGTCCACAATGCATGGTCTCTACTCAGGTTAATCGCAGGCGACAGTGAGTTGCGGTAAGTGGAACACATCTGACAGGCCTACGAGCATATAGACCAATGTGCCCTAAGCGTCTGTACACGGTCTGCCTTGAAACTGTCGTACCAGTAGCTGAAGAGAGCTGATGAGACAGGTCTGATGCTGTGCTCCGTCTGTTTCTTTTGGTAGTAACTGCTAAATACCGGTCGTCATTCGGCGTTGTAACTCGAGGGGCGACATGTGCTGTAACATCTACTTACATTACCATCATCTTGGAATCGTTGCCAAAGCCTGGAGATGACACTCTGGGCGATTCAAGTTCCTCGGATACTTCCATCTGGGTACGTTCACATTTCAGTCGTCCGATAATTCTACCACGTTAAAAATCATCTAAATGCTTCCTTTGTGCCATAACTATGCGGTTATTTCACTGAAAGACTTTTAAAGCGCTTGAACAATTTTACTTCTTTGCCACCATTCCTTATATACCCCTCTCTTACTACACTCGTCATTGTGACGTACTATCCGCGCCATCTGGTGGTTTCCTGTAATTTGTATATTCTTCTTCAAGATGTGTGTGATAATTCTACAGGTGAAATTTTTATTTTAGAGGTCAATTTCTGTGGGATTCTGAATTAGCCTTAATTTATGGACATGAGTGTAAATTTAATTAGTGAGTTAATATTTGAAAAAAACTGTATTAATATCCAGTGTCTTCCACTACAAGTTAAAATAAAATGTATTTGAACTTGAGTGGATGAATAAAAGTATTTTATGAACGATTGAAAATTTGAACAAGATATATAGGGAGAGCGTGAGATAATAGAAGGAATTGAATGAAAAAAGCATCACTGGTCTGCGAGATATTTGTGGAACACGTGGCGACAGTTGTTCGACACAAACAACATAAAAGCCGTTTTTTAATAAACAATAAATGATTAGAGTTAATTTTTTTTTTTTTTTACTTTTTAAACTCCAGACGGGTAAGAAAATAATTTCAGCAAATGAAAAATCCAAACACCCCACTCCCCCCTTCTTAACTGTTCAAATATGTTAACTAATCACACGCACTCAAATTTTTAGACAGCTCGGCGTAGACGAATCCCAGACGTTGGTTTACTTTTATACTTTTTTTGCTACAATGTCTGATACGTCAAGTCCTAAAGGTGTAAGAAAAAGAAAAGAAAAAAAAAAAATCAAGACAAATAAAATGAAAATAAAATATATGTAAGAAGCTACAACTAATGATACGGTCGTCGGTATTTACGCAATTGTGTCTACTTACTCGTCTGCGTTTACCAAATGGAAGATGTTACGTTTTTGATAGATCCTAATTGTCGCTTCGCAAGATTTGCGCAATCTTACTTTTTCCATTTAACGTTTTCGATGAGCGCTCCATGCCATAGGTTTCAGATTCGAGCCCTGGGCTGCCATAGGTGTTTGTAGTGCTTCGCAATTCACTTTAAACCGTAAGTCCCGATCTAATATGACTGTAGAGCGTTGGGCGTGGGGCTGACAATCCTACCCCACAACCCTATCCGATCTCCTGTGTCGAAATCTGCCAGTGGGCAGACAGCCTTGGCTGGTAGAAGTCCGATTTTACTCTGAGTCGCTGAAGAGGAAGGGCAGAGGAAGGAACTACCCCGCATTTGGGTGTCGTATGGGTGAAAACGTGGAAAATCCTATCAGGTAGTCTGATTCACGAGGCAAGATGCTGAACATCCCAAACGCCATCGAGTCACCTCGTTTTTTGAAACAGTGTCTACAACAATGCCGCCAGCGGATGGAACCTGAGCTCTAATGCTCACCAGCGGCACACGTTGCACTGAGGCACGAGTCGGGCATTGATTTTTTTTATGTAATTAACTAGAAAAAAATAGCGTCTTGTTTTGTTTTTGTGTTTTAGTTTGAAACTCGACAAGTATTGCAGCTTAAAGATAGGGACGTGGGCTTAACAGTAACGTGCAATAGGCAATCAGATCAGAAATGATTAGAGTTCATTTTCTTTCTTTACTTTTTAAACTGCAGACTGGGAAGAAAATAATTTTAGCAAATAAAATATCCAAACACCCCACTCCCATTCCCTTCGCTATTCAAATCCTGTTAAACTAATCACACGAGCACTGAAATTTTTAGATAGCTCGGCGTAGACGGATCCCAGACGTTGGTTTACTTTTATACTTTTCTGCTACAATGTCTGATACGTCAAATAGTCTAAAGGTGCGAGAAAAAGAAGAAAAAAAAAACCCATTAAGACAAATAAAATGAAAATAAAAATATATGGAAGAAGCCACAACTAATGATACGGTCGTCGGTATTTACGCAAGGACCTGTGTGTATTCACACTCGTCTGCGCTTACCAAACGGAAGATGTTACGTTTGGGAGATCCTTAATTGTCGCTTCGCAAGATTTGCTCAATCTTACTTTTTCCATTTAGCGTTTTTGATGTGCAGTGGAACTTAATTGAGGGTTCTTTCTTTCGATGCTTATTAGCACTTGACATAAGCTGCTGTCAGCGCCTGATTTTGAGTGCGATTTTTAGTTTTTAACTAGAAGAATTAGTTAAGAAATGTGTAGAAGATTTTAATAAAAAATAACAAACTATATCTTGGGAATTATGCAAAGATAAAAAGTAAAATATCATATGAAGGTTGTTGGAAAAACTTAGTTGATTAATTTTTGTTTTCTAAATGTTGAAATATTAATCTTCATTAGAATATATAGATTTAGGATATATACAACCTGAATATATAAACAGTTCTATGACGCAGGTTTCGAGTTCGAGCCGCGGCGGGGCCATGGGTGTTTGTACTGATACGGAATGTACTTTAAACAGTAGGGCCCGGTCTGTTTAGCCCCGCTGTGCACAAGATGACAGTACAGAGACAAACCAAACCAAACTAAACCATCACAAGCTGCCTCCTTCCCCTCCATCTAAGAGTACACTACTCAAGGGGTGTCGTTCCACTGCAGGACACTGAGGATTAGACACAATAACAACGTTTTCAATCAAGATCAGAGCGACTTTGTAGATAGCACACTGGGCTTCTGAATACTAGGGAGTGGTGAGACTAGTTTAAAACTCGACAAGTGTTGTCACTTAAAGATAGGTGCGTGGGCTTAATAGTAACGGGTTGAATCTACAAGCAAATCTCTTGCAGTGACTGCTTTCAGAAAAGTGGAGATTCGATATGATCAAGATATTTCAAAATCATCTACAGGCTTCAGGTTTGAATTTCAGCGGTTTCATGGATGTTTGTTGGTGGTTCGGAATCCACTTTGAAACTGTAGGTCCCGATCTGTTTAGCCCTCTCGTGTGCGCAAGATGACCGTAGAGCGACAAACCGAGCTAAACTGTTCAAATCATCCCCATCAATATCTGGTTACTTGTTGTGCGTTTTCCATGTTCTCTTTCAGATGGCATTCAAATGCATAGGAGTTAACCTCTAAAAGCATCGCTTGTGTATGAGATGTTTGTGGAACACATGACGACAGTTATTCGACAAAAACAATATGAAAGCCGTTTTTTAAAAACAATAATTGATTAAGAGTTAATTTTTTTTTTCTTTTACTTTTTAAACTGCAGTCGGGCAAGAAAATAATTTCAACAAATGAAAAATTCCAAACATCCCCTTCCTCCTGCTTCGCTATTCAAATCTGTTAACTAATCACAGACAAATCTTTAGACAGCCTAGCGCAGACGGATCCCAGACGTCGGTTTACTTTATACTTTTCTGCTACAATGTCTGATACGTCAAACAGTCTAAAGGTGCGAAAAAAGAAGAAAAATCAAGACAAATAAAAATAAAATAAAAAATATGTAAGAAGCTGCAACTAATGATGCGGTCGTCTGGTATTTACGCAAGGAACTGTGTGTACTCTCTCGTCTGTGTTTACCAAACGGAAGGTATGACATTTTGGGAGATCCTCATTGTCGCTTCGCAAGATTTGCGCAATCTTACTTTTTCCATTCGGAGGGGACAGCGCTGTCGATGTGCAAGTGGAACTTAATTGAGGGGGTTCTTTCTTTAGACTCTCATTAGGTCTTGACACAAAGCTGACGTTAGCGCCAAAAACTGATTTTGAGTACGGTTTTAGTTTTTAACTAGAAGAGAATGTGGAAGTTTTTAATAAAAAGGACCAACCCATATCTTGGGAATTATACAAAGATAAAAAGTAAAATATCGTCTGAATGTTGTTGGAAAAAAAATTGACTAATTTTTTGTTTTCTAAATGTTGCAATACTAATCTTCATGGGGCCTGAATGGCCTAGTGGCTAGCGTTCTGGCGCTCGCGTACCACAGGTTTCGGATTCGAGTCCCGGCGGTGCCATGGATGTGTGTAGTGGTTTGGAATCCACTTTAAATCCGTAGGTCCCGGTCCCAATAGGATCGTTGAGCGTTGCAGGAGCATTGTTACTCCGCGTCCGGGGCTTATCTTTAAGTTACGCCCCCTGGGTAATGCAAAAGTGAGCAGTTAAGTGGAGCTGCGAGCTTTGCCTTAAGGCATCCAAGACAGCTGTCTAAGTGTTTGCCAGCTGCATTAGGAAAAAAAAAAGAATTTAGAATATACACAACCTGAATATAAAAACAGCGCTCGATGCCATAGATTTCGTGTTCGAGCCCCGAGGGTCCATGGATGTTTTGTAGTGGTTCGAAATTCACTTAAAACCGTATGTCCAGATTTAATATGACTGTAGAGAGTTTGGCGTCGGGCTGACAACCTATCCACAAAAGGAAAAACATCTCCTGTCAGAAATCTGCCAGTGGGCAGACGACCTTGGCTGATAGCTGGATGATAGTCAACTTGGCTCTGAGTCGCTGAAGAGGGAGGGCAGTGTCTTCCGGGAGGATTTTGGGGGGAACTACCCATTTGGGTATCGTATGGGAGAAAACGTGGAAAATCCTACCAGGTAGTCTGACTCACGGGGCAAGTGAACATCCCAAATGCCATCGAATCTCCTCGTTGTGTGTGCGGCCTGGTGGCCAAGTGGCCAGCGCTCTGGTCTTTGGTATCCCCAGGTTTCAGGTTCGAATCCTGGCAGTGGCATGGATGTTGGTGAGTGGTTCGGAATCCACGTTAAACTGTAGGTCCCGGTCTGTTTAGCCTAAAGTGTGCACAAAGATGACCGTAGACCGACAAACCAAACCTCGCTGTGTGACGCAGTGTCTACAACAATGCGGTCAGCGTATGGAACTTTCAGCCCTCATGCTCACCAGCGGCATACGTTGCCACTGAGACACGAGTCGAGCATTAATTGTTTTTTTATGTAATTAACTAGAAGAAAGACCCAGTTTGTGTCTTGTTTTTGTTTTTAACTTCAAGGCGCATTTAGTTAATAAATATAAAAGAATGTCTCAAAACAGAACAAAAAAAATTTGCGTGGTATACAGAAGAAAAATATATATCTCTTGATATGAAAAATATATTTATTTTTGCTTTCTTTTGTTATGAACTTTTCTATGCTAACCTCCTTTTAAAAAGTTTGCTAACTTTCAAATATGTTAAAGTTAAAATATATTAAAATCAAGTTTTGTCTTAATAAGAAATATTTATAAACTCATAAAGCCTTTGTTTTCTCTTGTGGATTTGAGAAAGAAAAGAAAAGTTAAAAAGGATAAGAAAAATTAAGACATTTATTCATTTATTTTTGTGAATAACATAAAATTAATTATATTTCAGAGACGAATGATTATTTTTTTCACTTAGGCAATAACTATTCTCTAAAGGAATTCAACAGAAAATTAATATATTTTCCAAAAAAGAAATATTACTGTTAATGAACATTGCAAACTTGTGAAATACATTTTATTATCTAGTTTAAACAAAAAAGTCATTTCTATTTGTTTTAATCAATCCCTATGAAATTTAATAATGCAAAAGGCAAGCATTAACATAAATTATCTTTCATATAGATAGTTTATTCAAAAAAATCATAACTATTTATGCTTTGTGTTTCATAGTCTCATTTTGAATTCTTTTGAGCCAGTGTTATTAATTTGTTAATGAAATGGCGTGGCTCAGTTGCAAAAGTGCGCTGCTGGAGAACATTAAGGCTGAGGTTCAATCAGCTGGCGGCTTTGTTGTAGACAATGTTTCTAAAAAAACGAGGAAACTCGAGGGCGTTTGTGATGTGCGGCATCTTATCTTGTTTACCTACCTGGAGGGAATTTTTGCTTTTCTCCTATACCATACATAAATTCGGGATAGTTCCCCCTAAAAGGTCCTCCCAAAGGCACTGTCCTCCTTCTGCGACACGGAACCCAATCAGACTTCTACCTACGAGTTCTCCATCACAGCAGAAGCTGCTCCCTCTTTCCATGAGACCACACGGGTTCTTGGACTTGGTCTAGATGTTGCTGTCTACCAAGTGGGATAAGAGAAAATCTATTCCAAATTATGCAGTCAAAATTTCTAAAATGTTTCATAAGAAATTGCAATGAATTTCTTCAAATGCTCCCTATTTGCCCACTAGGGTTGTAAACTCACAAAAGCTCCCAATGTTGCTTGATGGCCAATTGACTAACGCTCTGGCCGTTGGTACCACGGCTTCAGGCTCGAATCCTGGAAGTGGCATGGAAGTTTGTTAGTGTTTCGAAATCCACGTTAAACTGTAGGTCCGTTCTAATTAGCCCAAAATGTGCACAAAATGACCGGAGCGACAAACCAAACCAAGTCAGCGACGCGGAGTCTAGTCAGACTTCTACCTAGGGATGCGCCATCACAACAGAAACCTTCCCTGAGTAGATACTCATGAGATGTCCGTCCCGCACTGCAGGACACTGAGTATTAGACACAGCAACATGAAGTAATAACCATTAAAAATAAATGGTGCTAATTAATATAATGCAAAATCTTTGCAATGCGCAAAGAATATAATGCCAAATAGAACATACCAATACAAACAGGAATTGCAGCCTGTGCTCTAGTGAAATAATCTAATCTACGGGTCTTGTTGAAATCTCAATGTATTTAACATTCAATATACAGTCGTCCAGGAAAAAATAGGACACCCTTAATAACTTTTGTAATTATCATTATATCTTCACATAAATGGCTGGAACGGAACTGGTTTATGTTGCAATGCAATTCACTAACCAAACTAATTGACCCTAACTCGAAATTTTTCAATTACGGAAATCTAGATTATTAGCTCAATCGATTCAGTATGATGAAATTACTATATCATAATTTTTTTTTTTTTTTTTTGTAGTGAGTGATCAGAATTTATATATATATATGGATTAAAAAATTGACTTTCTTATAAACGAAACTTTCACTTAATGGACGTTATGTCAAGTTCTAATTAATATATATATATATTTAAAGTTGTTTTTTTTTTTCTAATGCAGCTGGTAAACACTTAGACATCTTGGTCTCGGATACCTTAAGACAAGCGCTGCACAGACGTTACTATTTGTATATCGTGTAATTTGAAGATAAGCCACGGACGCGGAGTAACAATGCCCCCGCAACGCTCTACGATCCTTTAGGACCAGGACCTACAGTTTAAAGTGGATTCCGAACCACTACAAAC
This sequence comes from Caerostris extrusa, assembly GCA_021605095.1. Lineage (NCBI taxonomy): Eukaryota > Metazoa > Arthropoda > Arachnida > Araneae > Araneidae > Caerostris > Caerostris extrusa. The sequence goes on along the minus strand of BPLR01016631.1, from coordinate 78,831 downwards.
ATCCATGGCACCGCCGGGACTCGAACCCGAAACCTGTGGTACTGAGCGCCAGAGCGCTAGTCACTCGGCCATTCAGGCTCCACAAATATATTTAAAGTTATATATATATTAATCAATTGAATAGTTATATACATTAGCCAAATGAAAGAAAATATTTTTTTTTCAGAATTAAAAACATTTTTTTTCTGATGCAGCTGGCAAATGCTTAGACAGTTGTCTTGGATGCCTTAAGGGAAGCGCTGCACCGACGTTACTCACGAGGTGTGTGTAGCTTGAAGATACGCTACGGCCGAGGAGTAACAATACCACCGCAACGCTCTACGATCATGTCAGAGTGAGACCTATGGTTTAAAGTGGATTCCAACCACTACAAACATCCATTTCACCGCATTGGCTCGAACACGAAACCTGTTGTACCAGGCGCCAGAGCGCTAATCACTCGGTCATTCAGGCCTAAGTTAAAACCATACTTTAAATTATTTTTTATGCAATATTTTTTTAATAATTAAATATTAACTACTGTTATGAAAAAAAAATGAATTAAAACATACTAAAATTTTTTTATGTGGTTGGTTTTCTAGTGTCAATCAATATCAGATATCAATGTTTTTTTCAAATTATTATGAAAAAATTACGAGATAATAAAAATATACCGATTAGGGGCCAATTCCAAATTTAAAAAACTTATTATTATATGTCTGATTTGGGCAAACTAAATTACGCTAATGTCGCTTGTAAGAGATCGGAAACTTAGTTAACAAAGAAATAATTTAATTTGTTTTATATAAGTTTTCAATCTTCTTAAATGAATTTTTTATGAATTTAATTAGATTTTATAATTCGAAAGAAATTCCTCCCAAAATGTAATGCTTCAAATACATATTACTTTAATTAATACTCTAAATTATCTTATCTTATCTTTTAATTACCAACTGGCTTTCATATAAGAAATTATACAGCAATTCAGTTCAAGATTTTGAAATAAAATAATAGAAATATTAAAAAGTTAAACAAATCAACAAATAAAATAATAGAGTACATTTATAAACCATAAAATGTAAAGGTTATTATTTAAAAATGAAAGGTGTGTGTTTTTTTTTTTTTTTTTTTTTTTTTTTTTTTTTAATAACTCTAGAAATTCTAAATAAAATATTACGATCAGTAAAATTAATCGAAGTTCTATTCTATATTAATGTTTTACAAAAATTTTAATATTTAATTTGTAAAGCTTTTTACAAATCTTATAAACAAAAAATTATTTATCTAGATAATCATAAATTCCTTTTCATACTTATATAATTATATCATCATACCGTTTACAGCCTGAAGTTATGTAAAATATCTATGCCATTAATTTCAATTGAACATTCAAATTAATAAATACATTCCGATACAATTTTAAAATAAATTAGTTTATTTTTCAAAAAGTTTTTATTGAAAGCTGTTAGCTTTGAAAAAGATAATGTTTGCTTTCCTATTTAATTTCTATTTATATAATTAAAATATCGTTCGCCATTCGAACAAAAAAAAAGTGTTCGATTTTATTATGAATTAGAACTAATATTCACTAAAAAAAAAAAAAAAAGCGTATTAACGACTTCAATTTATTTAAGTGGATATCGTTTGGAAGAAAAATAAATAATTTTCGGAAATGGTAAAAAAAAACATTCTTCCTATTTAAACATTCGTTTTTTCTATTCTATTTATATTATTCCATTTCAACATATATTTACTGTGTTAATTAACAAGTCTCTCTTCAACGATAGCATTCACAGCTTATTATATCCAAAAGTAATTTTACTTTTTACAATAAAAATATTTATTTCATGTGTTTTTTGTTTATTTTACATATATTGGATTAAATTACTTACTATTAAGTAAAAATGTTTTCCCTTGTATATTTAAAATATATTATTGTAACCGTGCTTTCTCCTACTCACTGGCAAGAGCACCCCCTGTGGGGTTTAGGAGAAATGGACAGTAGTCCTCGTGACTCTCACTCGAGAGGTAATACTGCGCAATTACACACTTCTGTTGAGAAACTTTTAATTTATAGACTCTCATTCCGAGGTAAATATATTTAGCGCATCCGGCGCATTAATTGGCTTACAGACTCTCCCCGAAAGGGAAGTATATTTCGTGCTTGCCACGCGTACCTGGAGTATCGGGTATTCGGTTTTAGAAGTGGAATCCTTCCACGAATCAATAATTATATGTCTTTAAATGTGTTAAATATTTTATGCCTTTAATTGTATGTGTGTGCATGTGTCAATAAAGTTGTGAGTTCTTCAACCTGTGCCTCTCAACAAACCACACACAGTTACAGTCTGGTTACTCAACCTGCATTCCATTATATTTTAAAACCTATTTGCAAACTTTACAGACATAGTCTGGAGTTATGCAGGCTACATTAACATAATTATAAACATCGATTTTAGCTCACTGTTGATTAAATATTTCAAAATTAATAAATTAGAATTTAGAATGGTTTCTAAAGGAAACTTATTATAATATCTAATTTAACTGGATTTGTTTATTTCCTACAACCACGAAATCTAAAATTCGAAAAGAAAAAGAAAAAAAGTTAAAACTTTTTATTTTCGAATTTGCTTGTTATGCAAAATAAGAAAAACCATTAATTCCGAAACACGAAAAAGAGACTACGAGAAGAATCTTATCTAAATATTAAATAAATAAATACTGAGATAGAAATTAAAATATAAAAAAAAATATAAAAAATTTTAAAAAAAAGTGGATAAACAGAATAACATTTTAAAAGAAAGCTGCGAGCATCGTATGAATGAACAACATACAAAGTGATTATAAAAAAAAAAAAAAAAAAAATCTTTATGTGAGTAGTCGGCTTTTATTCTTTTCACAGAAACTGAACAAAATTTTGCTTTAAGATATTTTGAGGTATGCGTTCATGAATCACATGAAAAACAATGAATTCCAATAATTACGTCTACAGTGAAAAGATTTCAAATGACAACACCTGCTATTTTTTTATGGGAATGTGATCTCCATAATGAAAAACCATAAATAGAATTGAAATGGTACTTATAGCACAAAAATCTCCGGTGCTAGGCAGACTAAGAAGAAAAGTAAAAACAACCAGTAATTACAAAGAAACAACAGAAAGCAAAGCATTTTAATGTGTTTCATAAATTTTCTACATGATCTTCTTCACATATGATGATACTTTGCATGCGACAGATGGTGGATAGCACTGTATCAGATACTGTTTGCTGATTAGATACATACACTTTGGATTTCAGGTATCACCACAGCCTGAAATCCACGAAAGGAAGATCGGGAGACCTTGGCGGCTACAGAAATGTGAAATGGAGAGAGAGATAGCTCTGTCACCAATCTATTGTGTTCAGTAACGTTTTACAGAAGAGCCCACGTGTGGCGGAGTGCCATTTATATTCATCCGAAGTTAGAAAAAGCATTTCCCCTTTTGCAAATCAGAGATTACTTAATCAGTCAACATTTTAGATAACGAGTACTCGTTATCGTTCAAGTTATAGATCTTCGACAGTAATCTCTTCAAATATGTGGTGGCCGAGTATGTAGGCGCTTGTTATACCACACCACATAGTCACTTTTTCTACGTGTAAAGAAAGTACAGCCACATCATAGGGATTATTGTCTGCCCAGTGAATGCAGTTCTTCGAATTAAAGTTACTAGTCAAAGAGAAACGGGCTTCGTTCATTCACAAAATGTTTAAACGCCAGCTGTTATCATCCTCATAGGTGAAGAAGAATTCATTCGCGAAATCTACCCTTAGTTGGCTATCACCCACTTGTACCAACTGGACACGCTGGAACCGATACGGATGCATATGAACAACAGAATGTGGAATTTGGCAACTGCAGAACACGTGAAACACACGTGTACTTGAAAGTCGAACATGGCTTATCGTCTCATGGACTTCTGCAACAATCTCAACAGGAACGGAAGATCGTCCAGGCCGAGATCGAACGCATGTGCAACCAGTTTCTTCAAACGTGCGTATCTAGTCCCGTATAGCTGTAGCAGAACACGAGTCTCGGAGTAGCCCATGGTTTATGCTGTGGTCATTCAATGCCAGGTTATAATTCTATACAATTTTCCTTTGTTGTTTCCCTGTAAGAGGCAAGTTGTTCAGAAAGCAAGATAGGCGGCATGCATTTCACAGAGACTTTTCTTTCACCTAGTGCGGCGACATCAATCATGACAATGTCTTACGCTGTACTAGGAAATCTGCATACCTTGTCCTTTTCCTCTTGTTTCGAGGGAATTTCAGTAGACTGAGATCAGAGCCGTGCTCTGGTGAGCGCCAAAGTAGTTTTCTCTTTTCTTCTCAGTTTATCTAGCGCCGGCGAGTTTCGTGTTACAGGTACCGTTCCAACTCTATTTATGTTTTTAGCTGAGAAATCGCATTTCAATCAAAACAAATAGATTTTGCCATCTGAAATTTTGTCACCGCAATCGTAATTGTTAGAGTTTAACCGTTGTTTTTCACATGATTCTTGAACGCTATATCTCAAAAATACCTTAAACCAAAATTTTCTTCAGTTCTTCTAAATGATATAATTGAGATAAAATAATAAAGCTGTGTAACGATTATTATTTTTATAAATAATATAAAAACATATATACATATATACCTAGTTCTTTTCTAAAGTTTTAAACTGAGTAACAGGTCTGAATAATGTTAGTTTAATTATGGCCTCCACTATTCAAAAAAAAAAAAAAAAAAAAAAAACTGAAAATGTGATGACGTTTTGGAGGAATTGAACGAATTTGGGAATAAATTTAGCTCATTTGATGAGGAAACTTCTGTTTTTGTCGATTATATATAAAAACGGATGTATGTATATGTAGCAACATAATTTAAAAACTATAATACGATAAAGTTAATTTTTTTCTCTGAATTTCTTCTTTCGTTTAAAAAAAAATCCTTATCTAACAATTACAAAAAAAATTACTAGTTATTTTTTTAATTAAATAAAAACATTATTTTTTTAATACCTATGATTAACACACCACCAGATGGCGCCACGCTTAAAAAACTGACTAGCGCCATTACTTAAGTTTTATTAATAAAATATGATAAAACTAGTACGTAAATTCACAGTATTAATTTTTAATTTATTTTCCAGGCTAACTAAGTCCTTGCCACTACTGTCCATGTTGAACCATGGCCATTTGCTGACTGGCAGATTCGAAACAAGAGATGTTTTCTTTTTTATGGGGTGGAGTTGTTGATCCTTTGCTCTACAGTCATATTAGACAGGGGGCCTACAGTTTAAGGTGGGTTCGAACCTCTATAGGTATCCATGGCACCGCCGAGACTGGAATCGAAACATATGGTACCAAGGGCCAAAGCGCTAGTCACTCGGCCATCAGGCTCTAATTTTCAGTACTAACTCTGTTTTATTCATAAAAATGATTACCAACAGATTAACTGCGGAAAAAAAAAATATTCATTATCATTGGATAATATATTAATTAAAGCAAGTTATAAAAATGATCAAATCTTTCATTCTATACAGACACTTTTTAATAAAATTTACCAAAATTTCGGGGTAAATTCGAATCTAATAGGATTATAAAATGCACTTAATTGTTCTTTATTTTACGTATCAAATATTAAACGTAATTAAATCATAATCTTCCATTGACCTGAGGCATACATTGTTTTAAAAAAAAAAAAAACGAATTTGTCTAGTATAAAAATCTTAATTTCTAAGAAATTCTACGTATAGAATAATTTTCAGAAAAAACGTCATTTTCTGAGAATCTTGTGAATGATGCTAATGAACTTTAGCTGCGTAATTTGATGCTTTATTGAAGTACAGGAGAATCTACTATTAGCTTCTTGTAAAGACGTTGAAGACTTGAAATTAAACTCCTGTCAAACTTAATTAATTTCAGCTTCTACTTATTTCCAGAATACAAGTATCAAGAACAACAAGCATAGAATGTTACGTTTTAGGCAAACAGTATTATTTATGACGGCATTTGACTTGAAACATAACAATGATTTTCGGTTTATTTTGATTTCAATGCTTTTTTTTTCTGAGATCGATAATTATTGTTTTCATAATAAACTTCGTATTTTGCATTTTGTAATATTTACACCAATTTCTAGAACTCTATCGTTTCTTGAAATCTATAAAAAGAGTAAATAACAAATAAACCCTAAAAAAGCATTGAAAAGCAAAATTAAACCTTCACGTAACGTGCGGCCTGATGGCCAATTGGCTAGCGTTCTGGCGTTTGGCACCACGTGCTACAGGTTCGAAACATGACGGTGGCATGGAGGATTCGTAATCCACATTAAATTGTAGGTCCCGATCTAATGAGCCTAAAGAGCGACAAACCAAACCCTTACACATCTTTTATCACTAATGTTCAAAATTTAGAGACTTTTGCATATTTTCCCGATTGCTCCAAAAGAGATTAATGAAAGGTAAGACTAATGTTTCCAATCTAAGCATATGGGCAAGAATCGCAACAGGTAATTTCCGTTTTTCTTGCACTCAGCTACTTCGACGAATTTCGTGGCGTTTTCCTCAGTATTCAGTAGAGCAGATCGCAGGAGGCTTCAATGTGACGCTTAGCCTCGTGTCTAACTTATGAAAAGTTTAAAGATACTGAATCGTCGAGCGAGAAAAGCTTGGACATGGGAAAGGCCATCCAAGAAACATGATGGCAAATGAAGATCAATATTTGTTCATTACAGAGAGGCTGACAACTACTCTTTCGTTACTTTCACAGTAAACGGAATGAGTTACCACATGATTTGGTCTATCTGCGCCCATGCACCGCACCATCTCGAGAAGGTTTCAGGAAGGGTAAAGGAATGATTATAAAAAGCCTTCTTGATGTTCAATGAGAAACCTTTCTGGTGATCGTGATGGTCATTCTATACCCAATGAGTGTTTCAGATTCCAAGTATTGGCTAACAATGAACTCGGGTATTATCGTTTCACAGAAATTTCTCTTCCACAGTCTCATTGCAAGAAGGTGTTCACTGCAGTCACACACTGCACACATGAGGGGGATGGTCCTAGTGACAATATTGGCACAAACCATCAAACCGCGGCGCTTTAAGTGTGCAATTCACAGATGTTGCTGATCTTATATCAGTTCCATGGGTCTTCCAGATCAGTTGTCGTCAGAAATTTCTTCGCAGGCTAAAACGGAACTTACCAGTAAAGATCGCTGTGCCCCATTGTTGTTGGGTACAGTTTTTAAGTAACTTATGTGTGAAGACATCTATGAAACGTAATTCATGGTCCTCCTTACATTCAGCTGATCTGCATGTAGCTGTCTGCAACCGTAATACAAACTCTTTCTTTTAAAAGCTGCATGTTAGGAACCAAGTTAACATGTAGTTCTTGATCTGCAGCAGCGTTCTCACAGACACAAAAGACAATAAATGGGTGAACATACTGTACAAGAAAGTCTTCACTGCAGTTACATACTGCACACATGAGGGTGGATGTGGATGGCAGATGATAACAATTTGGTCCAAATCATCAAACCATGTCCTCTGTATGTGTGCTATACTTGGATATTTCTGATTTTATATTAGTTTCATGGGGCTTTTAAATCAGTAATTTTCAGAAATAGTTCTTTATAGGCTAAAACAGAACTCACTAGTAAAGAGTGCTGTGCCCCATTGTTGTTGTGTATAGTTTTAAGCAATCTATGGAACGTAAGTCTTAGTCCTCCTGATCTGCATGTAGCTGCCTGCAGCCATAATACAACTCTTCCTGACAATGTTGCATGTTAGGAAGCAAGATGACAATTTCTTGATCATGTAGCGTGGTACTCACATGCACAGAAAATTGCCATTCTGAACAGTTGTGGTTTTTGAAGCCTATATACTGCTCATCGTGACACTGTTCTTTCACTATGACATCGTTTCCACAAATGGGAAATGGCAGAACGACATACATTTATGGCGCGGACTAATGTAAGATGGCATATTATCTCCCATAACATGACGTCCTTCAAGCAATGGCTCTTCATTTGGCTAATTTATTGTTTTCTCTGGCGTCCCAAACATATACTATACATAGAATCCACCACCAATAAACCTTTTATATATCAAGCATTTTTTTTTTAAACCATACTTGTAGTATGCAAAAACTTTTTGCTCAGATTTAGTGACCCATATACATAATGATTATGTATGCAAAATTTGTTATTATTTTTTGTTGCTTTCTCCGAACAGGACAAATTTTCCGTTTTGTGTCTTATTTTTGACAGTGATTCCCAATTATTAGAAAAAGTAAAGACCTTTTGATGGTTTCAACTGGTTTTTTTTTGTGTGTGTTTCAAATGCTTGAATAAATACTATCATTATTGTATTCTGTCAGGTTTAAATGATAGTTCTGATTTAACTTTGGCATCAAATTTAACATAGTTGGTTCCTTAAGTGATTCCTGACGATGAATTTTGAGGATTTATGATTTTATTCCCCTAATATCACAAATGTTGGCCCTTTTTTTTTTTTAAAAATACTTCAAGAAAATAAATTTTTTTAAATAAATGAATTGCATTTTATTTATTCGACTCACAAATTCAGGTTTACCACTATTTCTATCGAATATGTTTAAAACAAATAATTTTATCTTAGCACATAGCATTGGCAGATAGCATTGTAAAAATTTCAAACTTTAATAATCGACTGTCATACAAATGCATTAAACAAGTACATGCATATACATTTGAAGGGGAAAAAAAAAACAAAATAGTTTCCGTAAAATACATGAAGAGGGGAAAATAAAAAATAAAAAACAAAATAAAAAAAGACGTGATACCTGAGTCGAAATTACTCGAGTCCACGTGCAGGTTGCTATGGTTACGATTCAATTATGAACTTCTAGGAGGAGGTATATCTTTACGACTGGAAATGAGGTACGATCTCTGAACTTTGGTACCTGATACAGGTTTGGATTATTTTTTTTTTTATTTCCCCCTACCGATCAAGAAGGGAAAAAGTACATTTTCATCGCTTTCTTTTTAGGGAAAAATAAAAAAGCAATGTACAACCTTTAAGACGATCTGGAAGCAATAAAAATAATAAACGCTGGCGACATCAAATAACATTTATTTTTATTTTTTTATTTTATAGAAGACTTTTACTTTCTAAGCAAGAAAAAGCTTCTTGTTATTTTTTGGATGTTTTTTAAAAATAAGTAAAACATAATATTTTGTTTTCATTTAAAGTACAATTATTTATCAATGGCTTCAATATTTTTTGTTAATATATAGCAGTAAATAAGTCATTATAGTTTAACAATATTAAAATAATAACAATAAATGAACAATAATAAGATAACAATAACAATAAATAATTACAGTCTAGCAATAAATAAATTCTTTTGCAGTAATAAGTAACTATAGTTGAACAATAATAAAGTAATAACACTGAATAATAAGGATAATAATAACAATAAGTAATTATAGTCTGGCAATAAATGAGTTCTCTTGCAGTAAATAAATAATTATAGTTGAACAGATAAGATAATAATAACTATAAGTAATTTTAATCTAGCAATAAAAATGAATACGCTTGCAGTAAATAAGTAACTATAGTTGAACAATAGTAAAGTAATAACAATAATTGATTAATAAGATTAATAAGGTAATAACAATTTAGCAGAGTTCTCTTGAAGTAATAAGTAATTATAGTTGAACAGTAATAAAGTAATAACAATAATTGAGCAATAATAAGTAATTATATTTAGCAATAAATGAAATATACATAATGTATTAAAAAGCTGAAAGTTTTAAATTTTAACTAAAAATTAAGACATTATTCACAGTAAAAGTATTAAAATTTTATGAATTATAATAAATAATATTAATCAACCTTATCGTAACTTTGGTATTATTTACATTTTTTCATCACATTTTTTTTTTTTTTTTTTTTTGCATGAAATCAAGCTTAGACCAAAAATTTTGTCTCCTTGATAGAGAAGCGCAATAAATTTAAAGATACGCTTTTTTAATTTTACGTTGAATTTATTTTTAACAAAATAAGTTCAAAAAATTTCCATCTTGAAAGAAAAAAACTCTGCAAAAAGTATTAAAAAGTTCCAAAAAAAATTTCATTATAAAATTAATTAATAACATGCAACATTTATTAATTAAAGAACTGCTACACATTTCATTATACTTTGCATAATTTTTAAGTATAGGCAACTGTATTTTAAGTTCATCAAATTAATTCCTTTTTTTTTTTTTTTTTTTTTTTTTTTTTTTCTATCTCTACCAATAGATTAAAATCATCCAGCTGTTACACCACCACAATGCGGCAAACTTTTGATTTTTATAGCTCTGACGATATTAAAATTTGTCATTTCACTTCTCAATTGATAAAATACATCGTTATATCAGAAATTTAATCGGGCATATGTTTCGGGCATATTTTTTTTACGCAAATGAAACAATTTCAGTGAAATTTCTTCGATTTATGAACACTGATCGATAATTACATTAAATCAAACTTGTAACCTCTCAGGTCTCAAAACTTTCAAGAACCATTGGAGGATTGGAGTAACTGGCTCCTATGACAGCCCAATGCGTAGTATAACCGTGATTCCTCCTGCAAATTGACAAGAGCGCCTCAATGTGGCATTCAGAAGAAACGGTCAGTTGTTCTCGAGACTCTCACCCGAGAGGAAGTACAGCGCAACCTGCTCTCCTATTGAGAAACGTTTAGTTTATAGTCTGTCTTCCCAAGGGGAGATATATTAGCACATATGGCTCATTAGTTGGCCTACAGACCCTCCCTGGGTGAGGAAATATATTTCCACTCTGTGCGTAGCCATGTATTGAGTTTTCGCCTTAGAAGTGGAGTCTTTCTACGAATCTATAATTATCTGTCTTTAAATGTGCTAAATAATGTATGTCACTAATTGTATGTGTATGGTGTTTGTGTACGTGTGATAATAAAGCTGTGAGTTCTTCAACCTGCGCCACAAGTATCTCAACCTAACTATACCTAGTTGCAATCGGGTTGCCCAACCTGCACACTACAATGGGAATCAGTAGAGAAGAAGAAATGGTTTGCGTTAGTTAAGATAAGAAGTACAACCTAATATAACCTAAGGCAATCGCCACTATTGTTAGTTGCCCCACTATACCAAGGAGGAGGATGTGCTGGGAAATCCCAAAGTCTGTTTAATATTCCCCTGCTAGATGCTGTTAACAAACGTATCTCGGGATCGAGCCCTTGTGGCGTCTCAGTAAAATGTAGTTCGCTATAAGAGAGTTTAGTAGCTCATTGTCTTGCCATATTCTATTTATATCCCACAGACAATCGGTGTTCAATATTTCTTGTTCGTGCATGGCACTGGTTCTTAAGCCTTTAGATCCTTAATGAAAATTTTCCCACTTCTAACTATCTCTTTTTTTTTTTTTTATTACTGAACTAAATGTTGTTAAAGTATTTTACCTTTTTAATGGTTAAATATAAAAATTGATTTTTAATAAAAATTAGGTCGGAATAATAATAATTAAAAACGGGTTAATTATTTTTAATTACCAACACAAGTATTGAAAGCACAGATAATTATGAATCTCTCCTTATAAAAATAATTAAACGTTTGAATAACAATTTAGCAGGTGGATGATTTTCAAGAAGACTGAGTTTTAAAAACTTGATTTATTGTAATTTAGTTTTAAAATAAAATTTGTATTGAAACTGTTTTAAAATAAAATTTGTATTAAAATTGTTGTCAGTTTTAAAAATAAAATTTGTACTTTTTACCATTTTAAAAATCCCATATTTGTAAAGTTATACAGTTTCTTTTCATTAAAATTTTGAATCTTAATTCCAGTGAGAAAATCTTCTTAATTCAGTAACCAGACTAGAACTAAGTAACTTATCCGTCTGTTGCCATTGACGTCACATTTGTGTGTTTTATTTATATGGTTGATACAGCGCCATTTAACGATGAAATTTTAAATATTGAAGTTCGATGATAAGTACTGTGGTGTACTACGAGAGTTGTTCAAGGGTGTTTTGCTGCAGTGCACCTACATGTTGCTACCGCGATTCGGAACGAATTCATTCAAGGGTCCATCAGAATATTCGCAACATACTTCCTCGGGCGCAATGGAAGTAGCAAGTCGAAAAGTCCTTCCATTGGGTTCGATAAATTGGCTTCTCAAATATCTTTCCTGTGTGTTCTAAAAGCAGTAACTGCAAATAACACCATGGCCAAAGGTTGATCCACTAAAGTGGTGATCATTTTTAACGAACATTTGGAATGAACATATCCCAGGATGACGTTACGAAGAGGACATTTACTCTGCATATTTATAGGAACATTTACTCTGCATATTTATAGGAACATTTACTCTGCATATTTATCAGTCTAATTTTTGTTGTTGTGATCCCACTTAGTAGACATCTAGACCAAACCCACGAACCCGTATGGACTCATGGTTGAAGGGAAAGGGGGGCAGTTTCTGTTGATGGAGCACCCGTAGGTAGAAGTCTGACTTGGCTCCGTGACTGTCTTACAGTCATACGGGATCGGGATTTTGGCTTAAGCTATGGCTTATTTTCAAAACTTTGGCCACTACGGCTTAAAGTGGATTCCGAACCCTTACAAACATCCATAGCACCGTCGAAACTCGAATCCGAAACCAGTGGCAGAGCGCTAGACACTCGGTCATTCAGATCCATGCTCATTTTTACACAATTGAATAGTTTTCTGTCTAAGCTTCAATTTATTAATGTTGTTGTTGTTGTTGAACATGATTGGATCTCAGTGTTCCATTTATGTATGTCACGAACACCCCACCGAAAAGAAATAAGGGCAGGACTTTTTAACGATAACTGACTCATAATAGCGTGTGTTATGGGGAAAAATCCCGGAATTTTTCACTAGGCAGTCTGACGTGAGATGACTATGTACACGTCATCATAATCGTCATCGAATCTGCTCATTTCTGAAAGCAGTAACTGCAACGGACGCTGTCAGAGGATTTGAACCTGAGTATTCTTACATGCTAGGCGCACACGTTACCATTAGCCCTCGAGTTTGGATTTTTAACTCAGAAATTCAGCTCGTATTTAGTAAGTCGCTCAAGCTCCTAAATATGGTTAATAACTCTGTAAAATTATTAACATTATATTAAAAACAGCATAGTTATTCAACTAAACTCATTAGATTAAAAACAAATTAAGTCAAACCTTTTTTTCTAAAAAAGAAAAATGACACAATAAACGACGTAAGGCGAAAAATAATTTTCTGGACATCCACCTCCAACAATGAAAGCGCAACTAATCAACACGAGTTCTTAAGACAGGCGGTCTTGCGTGCATACTTATTAAAGAAAAATTGTAAATTAAAGTAAGGCGTTGGTTATTAATCACGCTGTATATGCACTGAGACTCTTTAGCACTGGCTAACAAGTGATACTTTGTTGGTGCTGTCTGAAGAGCAGGGGGTGGAGGTTTTTTTTATTTATTATTTTTTTCTGATGTTTCAGAACAAAAGGGCAATTCATTAAAGTAGGCGGACTCGCTCAGGAAGTAGTGAGCCCATGTATGTACCGGAAGAGAGAAAAATGTTATTTATTTATAAGGAATCCTGTTACAGAAAGTTACACTTCTGTATTTTGGGGGAAGGATATGGTAAATAAATGAATGACTTTGAGTTCCCCAAAATGTAACTAATTTGGTAGTATTTCACTTTGTAAAAGAATTGATGAATTTTACTCCCTATTTCGCACTGTTATAAATATTTTTTTAATAAATATTCATGGTTATTAATTTTATAATTTATAATTATCGTTTACATTTTGTAAGACTTTGATTTTAATATGAAAATATTAGAAACCTGTTTTTTTTTTTTCTGCTAGAGATTTCAGCATAAACTAATGTAATTCAGTTTAATCACAACTGTCACAACTGGGGAACCACGAAATGGTGAATAGGACCTTAGACCTACGAAATAAGGGACTTTCGTTCGAAACCCGACAGGCGGGAACTGAAAACTTCCATGTCTCAGATTGGCATGTGCGATAAATTTGTGGACTGGAAATCTGTCTTTGTGGCGTGAGAAGAGATGCAGATGGGGGATCCGAAAATCATACTTTGGGGTAATAGTTTCAATTTAGTAGTGGTCAAATATTTGTATCAGTTGCAGTCCCGTGGCTGACCCTGGATAACAGACGAGTATTTGCCAGCTACATAAGAACCATTTTTGATGGTTTAGTTTGGTTTGTCGCTCTACTGTAATTTTGCGCACACGAGGGCTGAACAGACCGGGAAGTTAAAAATGGATTCCAAACCACTCACAAACATTCATGCCACCACCAACCTGAAGCCGGTGGTACCAAGGCCACAGCGCTAACTACCTGCCCATAAGGCGGCCCATTGCTTATGAAAAAATGTTGCCAATGTAATTACAAGACAAAAAAAAGAATATAATTTGCTTGTTTGTGGCATTTTTTATTAATGATAATCAAAATAACAATAGTTGCATAGCAATTTTTAGAAATTTACCGCCGTCCGCCTTGTTTTTCCTCAACAAATAAAAAAAAGCGATGACAACATTAATTCTAAAGCACCTCATGATTTGCATTTGAATATACAAGTGCGAATGCATTAACACAACTGGGGAACAACGACATGGTTAATATGACCTTAGACCCACGAAATAAAGGAGTTATTTCGAAATAAGGAGTCGTTCGAAACCCGACAGGCGCGAACTGAAAACTGAACTGAATTATTTATTACCCAGGTCAAAATATTAGAAAGAAGACAGGAATGTAGAGGAATACTAAACCATTCTTCATGGAGATTTTGTAAAAGTTCCGGGAGAGATGCCAATAGAGGATTGATTCCGGACTGATCGCTCTAAAATAGACCATAATGGTTCGATGATATTGGGTTCAGGGGACTGTGTGGACCAAGGTAGATCTTTCACTTCATCCTCGTGTTCATCAAATCATGATCCCGCTACATGAATAGGGACGTTATCATCCTGGAAAGTTCCATCTCCTGCAAAAACAAAGTTTGCATCATAGGGTGAACCTGATCAGCTAAAACTTCTCTATACTTCTCCCCAGCATTATATCCTTTCAGGGCTATGATTGGACCACTCATACCATGACACATACAATTCCATGCTTGTCAGTTGGAAGGAGACAATCACAATCATACGCTTGTGCTGGTGCCCTCAAACGTGCACCCGTTATGTTGTGAGCAAAACTGGGAAAGATGATTCGTCTGACTTTATAACTGTCTTCCACTTATCAATCGACCAGCTTTTTGTGATTCTGGCACCACTGCAGACAACGTTCGATATTAACAGATGTAGCAAGTGGCTTAGGAATTGGTCCTGCTTACCTGCTTATGAAGGTGCCTCCTAACTGTACTTTTTTGTTACTGGAGAATCATATACTCAAATGTTGATTGAGCTCTGCTGTCACTTTGGCTGCAGTTGTTTTTTTTTTTTTAGACATTGTAGTCCACTTGAATACCCGTCAGTCTCTTTCACTCAGTTCTTCTATCGTCCACTATTTTGCTTTGCCGAGCTTGTCTTGCCATCTGTCTACGCTGTCATGACTTAAGACATCATACCTCTAGAAACGTCTAAAAGCTGGGATGTTTCGGTCACAGTTTCTCTTGTTAGTCCTACAATTTAGCCTCTTTGAAAATCTGTGAAGTCTGGCATTTTCGCTTTTGACAAAAATCCAAGACGTATACAACTTTAGCAAAGCTACCTCATACTACCATGATACATACTTTTTATATTAAAAAAAACTGGTAGCATTACATTTTAATGCTTTCGAAGCGCATTCTTAAATGTCACTTTTATTCACAGGTGTTTCCATTATTTTGACAACCACCTGTCGCCGAGTCAATTCGCCATCGAGTCTTTTCCTTTCTCAAAGCAGTGGTAGCAACAGATACCACTAGAAAATTAAAAAAAAAAGAATTCAACGTTTTGAATTTCCAGTGATTGTACATTTGGAAAATGGCATCGTTTAATGCCCCAAAAGAATTCAGTCGGTAGTTTAAAGCAATACCTGAGCAACGTAAACCTAAATCATTCAAATCTTACTTATACTTCAGCAAATCCTTAAGCCTTTTCGTTAGGAAATACGATTTTTCCAACAAACATGTCGGTGTTTTAAATTTCCACAAAAGAACCCTTGAAGTTCTGTTTGCCAAACCACAACATCTCAGCCAACCAAAAGAAGGCCCTTTTGAATAGCATGATGGAAGTAAGAAATCATTGTTATTTTTCCGTATATGTGGAAACGGTTGAAGTGGAAATAAAAACTGTTTGCTCCAACAAAAAAAAATAATAAATAATATTCGGAAAAGTAATATTTCTAGAATCTTGATTCTGAAAAGAAATGTGTAAGGGGAAAAAAAAAAGGCATGGGGATATCTTTAGAATTCGAAAATTTTGAGATGCTGTTTTGGGGTTTCTTTAAAGAGCATTAGTAGATATTCAATTGTTATCCTTTTCAAGGGTTTTTCTTTTTCTCCTATTCATTTTATTTTTCAAAAATAAATAAATAGGCACGTATTTTTTTTTTCTTCTATGCAATTGGCGAAAATTTTGTCGAAATTTTAATTTATAAATATTTTTTGTTTTGAACTTTTTTTCTCAAAACTATTTACTATAAGGAAAAAAAAATTATAGAATTTTAGAATATTATTTATAGAATTTTTCTGTATGATCGATGGATATTCGAAGTTTTGAATGTAATCAATATTATAAAATTAATAATTAGTAATATAATCATATGATTGAAATTTGCATTTAACTGCATATTATTCTGAATATTGGTAATGTATACAATTTTCTGTTTTAGGAGATAATTTTCTACCTAACTTCAACATTCTTTTTTTTAAATATTTTGTTGATAACAATTGGAAATAAAAATAAGTAATATCAGTAATTAATGTATTATTGAGAAAATTTATGTAATAATTATTTTAATTTAAAATTGTATTTCATTCCATATTATTGTTAATGCATACGGTTTCAAGAGAAAATTTTTTGCCTAATTTTAAAATGTTGTTGAATAGTTTGTTAGTATTTTGTAATAAAACGTGATATGAAGTAAACGATTAATGAAATAATGGAGAAAAAATATTATTTTCTTTTTTTAAACAATATCTGTGCATTTTATGAAAGATTGCAGTATCTATTTATCAGTTTGATTTGTGGTTTGGTTTGTCGCTCTACGGTCATTTTGGGCACACTTTGGGCTAATTAGACCGGGACCTACAGTTTAAAGCGGATTTTGAACCACTAATAAACATCCATACTACCGCCAGGATTCGGGTATCAGACCGTGCCCGATTCGTGTCCCAGTGTGTAAGACATTGTGTAAGAGAGCCGAATCAGCCGGGTTTTCTCTTATAAATCACGCAAATTCTGGTCAATTACTCCTGAAAACCATTCTGTAAAGCACTATCTGCCACTCATCACTCATCGGTGGGCTATTCGAGATATATGTAAGTGGTGCATGATACCCACTTATATTAAAACAAAGATGGAAATTTCAATGGTACGAAAGGAACCAAATATTCCATTTGCAATTTCAATGGTACGCAGGGAACTAAATATAACATTTGCAATTCCTATGGTACGATAAGAACCAAAGGACCAGAATGTGAAAGTATCAGTATCCCTTGCCATCCCAGAGATCAATAATAACGACCGTCGTACGTCTAAGTATAGTGTAAAATAGACTAAAATACACACACTAGCACTATACTATACACACTAGCACTATACAATACACACTAGCACTACACTATACACACTAGATGCCAACTTTACATCTGAGATACAAAAGGACATGGCTAACACTTTGGGAAATAAAAAAATAAGTATACTGCTTTTAATAATCTTTCTGATTCAATTTTTTATCGCTGAAATGAGAAATATATTTTTAAAATAACAACAAGGAAATACTATTTAAATTAATAAAATAAATTAAATTAATCTTAATAAGTAACAATAGAATTTAATAAATGTAAATTTAAACGATTACAGGATAATTCGAATGTGAATTATCTGATTAAAAATTGGGAAGTTGTAGTCTTAATTTTTGTGCAATTATTTGATAAATGATCTATTCATAATTAAAGGAACCATCTATTCTGGACATTGTTCATTGGAATTTCTGTTTAAGACAGTTTTATTATTGTGAATTAGAACACTCACTATAGCAGAATTTTTATAAAGTTGACGAGTTGTTAATAGTTTTAGATTAATGACTTTAGTAACGCTGTCCGCGAGATCATTAATTTAATTATGGCATGATGATTTCAAAAGGTGTTTTGAAGAGGTTATTAAAAATTCAGCCCAATTAGTTGTAACTCGAAATTTTCCGCAAAAGATGACCCGATTTAGATATAGATAATTACCTAATTAATCTAACAGGTTAACTTTATTGCTCTTAATTATTAATTTTAAAATATTTTTGGAATCTAGTGAGAATATATCCGTAGAATAAATCTTCATATAATAAAAGAGAGGGCTATAGATATGGCTAAAATAATTGTGGTAAAAAAAAAAATAGTTTCTAAAAATGATATGGGTGATTATTGTGGAATATATGCTGTTGGCTGTCGCTGCCTTGTTGATGTTTCCAAATGCGGGAACTTCGATCTGAGATCATTCATGATTGCAATTGCAGATACGTAGCAGATTCAGCTTCACTCAGTATGCATCGCGGGGAAGGGCTGTTCCACACTTTGCCATCGCAATTCCGAAGAAACGTCCCTATACCTAGCATCTGAAGATTTGAATTCACCTCCTCCAGTTCAGTGGAAGGGATTCTTCAATGGTGCGACAGCCCCATGGTCTTCCGAAATAAGAGATGCTGATTTCTTTATACGGTGTAGAGTTTTCAGCCCAACACTCTACAATCATATTAGACTGAGTGCTACTGTTTAAAGTGGATTCCGAACCATTACAAACATCAATGGCACAACCGGGACTTGGACTCCAGTGATGCCGAGTTCCAGAGAGCTAGTCACTAGAACAGGGATGAGCAAACTTTTTTTTCGGTCGCGGGCCAAAAATCGAAAAAAAAAAAAAAAAAAAAAAAAAGTTTGGCGGGCCAAAATAAATTTTTCTAAAAATTTAAAAACAATATACAAGTATTAATTCAAATATGTTAATGAATGATTTTCTGGCCGTGAGATATTAAATTTGGGAAACATCAAGCATTATTATATAAATTTTGGATTATTAAATTAATTTTCATCAGTCCTTTGAAAAAAAGGAAGGAAAAAAAATAATATTTAATTAAAGTAGATAAGGACATGGATATATAATATATAAATATATATATTTTTTTAATTTGACTCGGACCGGCAAATTAAAATTCTATCCGCGGGCCGGATAGAACCTTCCGGAGGGCCTTTGGCCCGTGGGCCGTAGTTTGCCCATCCCTACACTAGACCATCACGTCCAGGAAGGGTATTCTAAGTCAAAAATTTATTTTGCCGTTCCTTAGCATAAACACCGTTTCGGTTCGATTCGATTGAATTGCGTTAGGCATAGATTTTTCATGCTACAATTCCGAAACTCAACGCATTTTCTAGCAGACTGTTTCAACAACGATTAAAGTATATCAAAAGTTACGGTTTCAATGAAATAAGATATATTTTACTAAATTTTAACGAGTGTGTCTAAAAGAGGCAATATTTTTTTTGTTCGTTTCGTGTTTATTCTATAACAATCTTCTTAATGAATTTCCTTGAAATTTATTAACTGAATATTGTTTAGATTTTAGTTCTATTGAATATTGTTCTAGAATCTAGATTGGGTGAATATTTTCTAGGTTTCACTGTTCTAGAATCTAGATTAATTGAATATTTTCTAGATTTTAGTTTTAGATTCTAGATTAATTGAAAAATGTTCTAGGTTTTATTTTTCTAGATTAATTAATATATTGTGCTATATTTTATTGTTCTAGATTCTAGTTTAATTGAATATTGTTGTAGATTTTTTATATAAAACAGAAGAAGATATATATCATCGATATAAATACTCGATTCCAAGCAATTCGCTTGGTTTTAATCACGTGCCGCGTAAAACCAACTTTTGCTATATTTGTTGTGCATGCAACTTATTACTGTCCATCTAAGAAGCTACAATAACAATCAAAATAAAAAGCAGAAAAATGGAGGTAAAATATTTTGCTCGTTTCAAAGTATACCTTTTTTTATGTATTTATCTGTCCTGTTTTATATCCCATTACAGCAATTTTTAATTTTAAAAGTACAAGAAAAAATGACCGTTGAAAAAGACTTTAATCAACGGTCATTTTATCATATATATAACGTAGTCAATTCGTACTATATGTAGAAACTCTGTTTATATGAACTTCCATTAGATTTACAGATAAATGAATTAAAGTATTTTACGATGCCAACTTCAAAAGATTCGCGTTTTATAACTCTATCACGCCGGCACACACACACAAAAAAGGATAATAAAAATTATAAAAACTTTGAACATCTTTAGAAATAATAAAAATATTCACATGATTAGTATAACATTGGAGGATATTCATTTGTAAAGAATTCTTCGAATAAAATAATAGTCGTGTAAATTTTTTTTTTGTAGACTAAATATATCATAAAAGAATTTAATGATATTTATTATTAAATACAAAAGGAAAAAAAAAGTTGATTAATATTTTTTGTAAATTGATACATGAAAATTATGAATCAAATTTCGATTTCTAGATACAGAAAATGAAAATCACGAAGCTAGATTGCACATTAATATTTTTGTGAATTATACGGGTAATGTGACCTGATTTTAAATTTCTTGTTTAGGAAAGTTTCATTTCTTTAAAATACGAAAAAATCATACTTTAAACAAATTTTAAGGTTAAAAATTACCGCATTTTTGGCATATTTTTAAGATGAGATATTAATTACGATTTCTTTGGTCAAAGCATGTATAGTAATTGCTCTTTAATTCTGCACGGACCACGGCCTTGCCTGATTATCGAGTTACAATATCACATAAATCACTTTTGACAAAAATTTAAACGATTAAAATATATACATATTTAATATGCTTATGCTTGTGTTGACAATATATATGTATAGATAGTGTACAGACATATATTGTACAGACCGTATCGTATAGACAATGCCTACAAAATATTTAATCGTTTTCACAACTTTTAAAATCAAATAACATTTATTCTTGTATTGATTAAACACACAGCACAAAAGAAAAATTATTACTGTACAATGATAAGTTAAAACAAATTGTGACAAGAAAAAAAATATGATAAGCGTTGTTACTGTTTAACAGAAGTATCTCATTTAGCGTTGCCTCTATGTTTCGGATCTCTTCAAAAAATCGTTACGAATTATGCACAAATTTAAGTGTTTAACACTGTATTAAAATGAAAACAGATAACCACTGTGATGAAATGGCCGAATCCATTTAAAAAAATTTGAAACGGCCCGAGTGGTGGTCGGCTCGATCTGTGCCAGATTATAGAAAGTGTCGAACCATCGAATGCCGGATTAAAAACGCTTACTATATCATATATATATATATATTTTATATATATTTTAGAATCTAATAAAATCGTCAAAACATTCTATTGAAAAAACTTTTTAATTAACTAATTAAAAATAAAAATGCAAATAGAAATTTAATTTTGGGAACAATTTTAAGACCAGAGGGCTCTTCGTCTTCAACGCGTTCTCTGCTTTCTTTTAACTGTTTATACCACTTCTAAACATTTCTTTCCGATATGGGAATCGCCGGAATCAGTTTTAACATCTCACAAAAACAAGCGTAACTCACGCAGATGTCAAGGACAATGCCAGCAACTTAAAAGAAAAAAAAAATTGAAGTTCCATAAGCCATTCCATATTGAAATTATGGAATTATTATTATTATTATTATTAGCCATTCCATTCCATATAAGCCATACCCATAAATTGAATTCCATATTATGCCATTTTAAATTAAAAATTGGTCTTACTTTTGGACACGGTAGTATATCAATATAACCAAAGCAAGAGTTTTAAACATTGAGTTTCGCATCGATAACTATCCAAAAGAAAAAAAAAAAAAAAAAACACTGCAATCATTTCACCTGCTCAGATACCAATCGCAGATTGATTATCCCGGAAAGATCTAGTGGTAAAAGAACGCCTCCTTTTAATTTAGAGAAGATAAACGTTTTAAAACTCTATTTCAATTGGGGAGGGGGGGAGAAGGGAAGAAGAAAGAAAATTAAATCAGACGCGACACGTGGTTCCATTGATCGGAGATTTCCAAGGAAAAAAAAAAAGTACAAGTACATGAAAATAAAAGTCGTATTCAATTACGTAAAAACAGGAAAAAAAAAAAAAAAAAAAAAAAAGGAAAAGAATAAAAAAAAAAAAAAAAAGAACACATTTACCTTATTCTAATGTTTTTCCTCAATAGATCTATGTCTCCCTACCAATTTTTTTTTTTTTTTTTCCCCATTTAATAGTACCTCACAGAGTAATAAAAAAAAAAATCAATATTGCTATTTTTTTTTTATTTATTTATTTTTTTGTACATTGTGTTTTTGTTTTGTTCCTTAAACAGATGAGAATATCACGTGACACGAATTGTGTCGTAGTTTTTGGCAGTAAATACTGAAGAAGTACATGTATAACTTAAAAAAACCCTGGTATTAAAAAAAAAAAAATAGTTCCAATGTCACAAGCAGACAAGAAATTAAAAAGAAAAAAAAAAAGAAAAAAAGAATCGAATGGGATGCTTGCCTTGCGTCATGTTTACTTTTCTCTTACTCCCTCTTGCCTCCCCTTTCTTTTCAACCCTCCTCCCCCCTTAAACTCTTCTTCCAACACGTGGCACTGTATCGATTCTGCATCATTGATAAAGCAGCCATCGAATCTTCAGGAAAAAAAGTAATGTTTTGTCTGCGGGATTGTTTCCGTTTCAATCGGTAAATACCATTTCGATTTGAATCTTAATTGTCGCTTGGTTTCTGGCAGAGGGGAAAAATCGTCTGACAATCTGAATGACCACGTGCGAGTCATTACTCAGTGTCTCGGGACCATTTTGCCATCGGGAATTTTTTTTTTAAATAATATCTTAAATAATATGATATTTTTTAACTTCCATTTTTTATGAATAAAACAAAATTGTGTGTTAAAAATTATTTTAATAACAATAATAAAATAACTTTATTTGTTTTAATAATAATAATTTAAAATTATGTGATGCAATTATTTTAATAATAATAATAATAAAATCACTTTATTTGTTTTAATAATAATAATTTAAAATTATGTGATGCAATTATTTTAATAATAATAATAATAATAAAAAATCACTTTATTTGTTTTAATAACAATAATTTAAAATTATGTGATGCAATTATTTTAATAATAATAATAATAAAATCACTTTATTTGCTTTAATATAATTTAAAATTATGTGATCAATTATTTTAATAATAATAATAATAAAATCACTTTATTTGTTTTAATAATAATAATTTAAAA
This sequence comes from Caerostris extrusa, assembly GCA_021605095.1. NCBI lineage: Eukaryota > Metazoa > Arthropoda > Arachnida > Araneae > Araneidae > Caerostris > Caerostris extrusa. Next base: position 55,279 of record BPLR01016631.1, on the reverse strand, counting down.
TTATGTGATGCAATTATTTTAATAATAATAATAATAATAATAAAATCACTTTATTTGTTTTAATAACAATAATTTAAAATTATGTGATGCAATTATTTTAATAATAATAATAATAAAATCACTTTATTTGTTTTAATAACAATAATTTAAAATTATGTGATACAATTATTTTAATAATAATAATAATAAAATCACTTTATTTGCTTTAATAACAATAATTTAAAATTATGTGATGCAATTATTTTAATAATAACAATAATAAAATCACTTTATTTGTTTCAATAATAATAATTTAAAAATTATGTGATACAATTATTTTAATAACAATAATAAAATCACTTTATTTGTTTCAATAATAATAATTTAAAATTATGTGATACAATTATTTTAATAATAATAATAAAATCACTTTATTTGTTTCAATAACAATAATTTAAAATTATGTGATACAATTATTTTAATTATTTTAATAATAGTATTTAAATTAAAATTGTGTGATACAATTATTTTAATATTTTTATAATAATAGGTTAATAATAATAATTAATTTTAAATTGTGTGATACAGTTATTTTAATACTTTAATAATTATTTTAATATTTCTCTTTATACTTGATGATTCTTTTATCTACGAACATTTACATAACCATTTAAACGATGCACCAGATAATATGTCCATTTTGTTTAAACATAATTGATAATTTTTAAAAAAAATTTTAATTTTGATGAAATATGATAAAATAAAAATAATTATTTAATAGCATTAGTTAATTGTTTTAAATTAATAAAAATTGTAAAAATGTATTTATTAAAAATATGTTTTGTTCAACGTTTTCTATTTTACTGGATATCGTATTTCGTTATTTCTGATATAATATGACATACAGTAAAATAGAAATATATCCATTTATCCACATAGCCATTTAAACAGAGATGCACCTGATAATGCGTCCATTTTATTTAAACATAATTGATCATTTTATTTTTAAAAAAGATTTTCTGATTTTGAGGAAATATTATAACATAAAAATAATTAATAAATTGCTTTAAACTAATTTAAAAATGGAAAATTTATTTATTAGAAAACATTTTTGTAAAACGTTTTCTATTTTTATTGCATATCATAATTCATTATATATGATACAAAATGACATACAGTAAAATAGAAATATATATCTATATATATCATATTTCTTGTCAAGGAGGAATTAATCTGGATTCGAGATTGCTGTATTGATTGATATTTCTTTTACTACTATTTGCTACTATTGCTACTTTTTTGCTGTTAAAAATATGGCCCATTTTAAAATAGCATTAGACACGGTAGGCTGTTTTTATTGATAAATAATCCATTAAAATTCGTAAAACTTGTTGGATCAGCATATGTTTGTGAACAAATGGTATGTGCCTTGAATATCGAAAGAAATATATAAATAAAAACTAAGAAACAAATATTAAAACTCTTATTGAATTAATAATACGTATTAAATTCTTTTTAATTATATATCATATTTCAACAAATAATATATATATTTCTTCATTGGCGCTACAGCCCCATGGTGGGACAAGGCCGCCTGCCTACTAGCAGATTTCGAGACAGGGGATGTCTTCTTTTTTACAGAGTAGGATTGTCAGCCCTACGCTCAACAGTCATATTAGACTACGGCCTATGATTTAAAGTGGTCTCCGAACTACTACAAACATCCATAACACGGCCAGGAGGCCAATTGACTGGAGTCCAGTGCCATAGTGTATATATATATTTTTTTTCCAATGCAGCTGGCAAACAGATATGGACGTCTTGGATGCCTTAAGGCAAGCGCTGCACAGACGTTACTCACTTTGCATTTCCCAGGGGGCACGTGTAACTTGAAGATAAGCCACGGACGCGGACTAACAATGCCCCCGCAACGCTTTACGATCCTACTATTAGGACCGGGACCTACGATTTAAAGTGGATTCCGAACCACTACACACATCCATGTCACCGCCGGGGCACGAACCTGAAACCTGTGGTACAGAGCGCTAGCCACTCGGCCATTTAGGCCTATATATATATATGACATTTTACTAAACTCTCTCTCTCTCTCATATATATATATAAATTATATCCACTTAAAATATTTTTTTATTAAATTCCTGTATAAATAAAAGACAATACAATGAAAATGTATTCAGACAATAAATTTAAAAAGTTTACAGAATGAATAAAAAATATCTGAAAAGTAACCATTTCGTTCCATAATCACAAATATTATGTTTGTATATTTGAAAGAAATCGATTTTGTGAATTCTATATTAAAAGACGTTTAATTAAGAAAATAATTTATAAAAAGAAAAAAAAAAATGAATCAGTTTGTCTACTGCATGATTAGCATAAATATTAATTCTAATAAAACATCTTTTGAAGAATTTCATCTCTTACAAAATGTATGACAGTTGAAATTGCAGTTCAGAAACGTTTTAAATTATTAAAAGCAATCTTAAACATATCGTTTCTTTAAGGAGATTTTGACAACAAATTTCATCCAAACAACAAAGTAATTCTTTTATTTAAGATTTTCATTGTAGTGTTTTCATTTATTTTTTCGTACCTTGTAAAAGTAGTAATTTATTTATTTATTGACTATTATTATTATTATTTTTTTTTTTTTTTTTTTTTGTAGAATTTTGCAAATGACTGTTCATTTTGTAAGTACTTATTTCTTTTAAGATATTGCGTATCTATTTTTACATCAAATAAATTTGTTTTTAATGCACTTTTAATCTCAACAGATCACTTAATAGTCAAATAAAAGTTTTGCTTGTTACTTTTCTAAATTGTTTGTTAAATTTACGGGAAAGAAAATTTAAGTTCAAAATGTGTCATTTACATTGTTGAACAAACATTTACAAAACTTTTGTAATTAAATTTGAAAATTATTTTTTCTGATATTCTTTTTTTTTCTAATTAACTTTTTGGTAATAGAATGAATCTTTTTTTTATCATACAATTATTTGGAATTTTTTTCTATTCTTGTTATTGAACATCGGTGGCCCTTATGAATCACTTGTGTTTGCTACAAGCAATTATATCGGTGGGTGGTGATAACCTTATAGGATGACTTTTAGCGGTAAATGCACCACTTTTAAGTGTCGTATGGGAGAAAACACAGAAAACTCCCACCAAGCATCTTGAATATCGATTCGAGATGCTTTATACATGTGGTCACAATCCCATCTAAAGACTCTGATTGCAACAATCACTACCAGTAGATTTCAACCCACATTACTATTGAGCTACGAATCGGGCTTTTTAAAAAAATTTTCCGTTGTACTTTTGTCATAATAATTTTTTCATTTCATTTTATAAAAAAAATTAAATTAAAATCCCTAAATCTTATATTCGATTAAATAACTACTAGTCTTTTAACAGAACCACGGCTTTCTTAAAATCCCTTCCAGAACAATTCTACATTCAGTAGTACAAAAATATAATTTGCTAATTCTGTTAGACCAGATGAAAATTCCTCAATTTAACATGTTTAATTGAAAATGATAAACAATTAATTATTCCAATAAGCCATTACCCTAAAATATTAACTGAATTCGCTACACTCGTTTCTACACTTTAATCAATAACAGTTTGCTTTCTTATATTACATGCACTGAATGCTGTTATAATATATGTATAACCCTGTCATATCTTATTTTAAGATCATACTTAGGGTCCTTATTTATTCTTTCTGTATTGTACCTAGCACTCTAGCCTTTAGTTCCCCACAGGCTTCAGGTTCGAATCCTATTGAGGGCATGGATGTTTCTTAGTGGTTCGGAATCCATGTTAAACTGTAGGTCCCGGTCTAATTTGTGTGCACAAAATGACCGTAGAACGACTAACCAAATCAATCTGCATTGTACACCTTTCATTTCACGTATGATTATATAAGTCATATAGTATCGTGCCATATTATTCAATGTATTGTAGTTTTATTTAGAAAGGGTATACACAGCCTGGGCATGAAGGCCGAGTGGCTAGTCCTCTAGAGCTCGGTTCCACAGGTTTTGGATGTGGAATAGAGTGGTAGTGGTTCGAATCCCCTTTAACCATGGGTCCCGGTATAATATGATTGTTGGGAATAAGATTGACAACCCTACGCCGTAAAAAGAAAAATCTTGCTTCGGAATCTGCCAGTAGACAGACGACATTGGCTCATTATGGGGATGCAGCGCCATAGAAGATAAAGAAAAATATATGGCTCCGGATGCAGATTTCAGGTGAAGTATAGTGCAATATACAATTTTAAGTGATCCTCGTTAAATGATAAACAGATTGGGATCTGAAAATAGGAAACGAAATTCTCTGCCTCCGGAAAAACTACGCCTCGTTAACCAAATCACAGCTAGGAATTCTGTATTCAGGAATTCAAAAAATGGAAATTATGAAATTTCATTTCTAATCTAATCAGTTTATATCTAATTATATCTTATTTCATTTATGTATTTTTTTTTTTTTTTTTACTTAAATATGATTCTAGACAATTTTATTTTATTGCATATTATTGAAGGCATAACAAGGTACGTAAAATTATTCCCCTAATATCATTTCCAAACATTCCTTTCAATTGTCCGATGATGAAGATAGAAACTTCTATAACAACGAAGCAAATTCATCAGATTATCCGTCCCTTCCCTTTTTCCAGTGTTTCACCTGGATGGGTTCCCTCCGATACGCATCGACTGCGGGTAGTTATAAAACCATTTTTTAAACTGCAATTAGATAAGCATTCGGAGAACATTCCTCCCGAGAATGCGAATGGCTTTCTTAGGCGCGCATTATTCAATCACTTAAAGATCCTTTTCCAGAAGCATCTGGTGTGAAATACCTTGGAATTCCAATCGTAGTTTGTATAACTAAGGTACACCTCTTGGTGATAAGTTTTAGAATTTTTATCTCTTATCACTACAGCGATTAACATGTTAAAGTCTGGCGACCCAAAAAGTATGATAATGCCTAGGTCAAATGCGCATTACACACTTTGGTCACTTTAAAAATTATCATCAGTTATGTAGTTTCCGATCTAAAGCAGTGGCTTTTTCTCTCTGAAACTTTTGCAGCCTGATGGTCAATTGGCTAGCGCTCTTGCCTTTGGTACGATAGGCTTCAAGTGCGAATACTGGCGGTGGCCTGGATGTTTGTGAGTGGTTCAGAATTCACGTTAAACTGTAGATCCCAGTCTAATTATCCCAGAGGGTGTAAAAAATAATCATAGAGCAATAAACCAAATTCTGATACTTTTATAATTGAGATTGATCAATGTAAAAACGTCACAAAAATAATAGAGTTGAAATGAATTCATTCCGATTATACAATGCTCCATATTAAAGTGAACACCGTCATCATCATCGGCGCAGCAGCCTCATGGTGGGCCAAGGTCCACGTCTACAGCAGAATTCGACACATGATATGTTTTCTTTTTACGGGTAGGCTAGGGTTGTCAGACTTACTCCCAACGCTCTACAGTCAGGAACCTACAGTTTAAGATGGATTCTGAAGAACTACAAACATCCTTTTTCACCGCAGGGACTCAAACCCGAAGCCTGTGGCATGTGGTTCCGTCCCATGCGCATCAGCTGCGGGTAGTTATAAAACCATTTTTCAAACTGCAATTAGATAAGCATTCGGAAGAACATTTTTGTCGAGAATGCGAATGCTTTCTTAAAGCGCGCATTATTCAATCATTAAAGATTCTTTTCCAGAAGCATCTGGTGTGAAATACCTTGGAATTCTATCATGATTTGTATAACTAAGGTACATTTCTTGGTGATAAGTTTTGGAATTTTATCTCTTATCTCTACAGCGATTAACATGTTAAAGTCTGGTGACCCAAAAAAAAAAGGGATAAGGCCTAGGTCAAATGTGTATGTACACTTTAGTCAATTTTTAAAAAATTATCACCAGAAATGTGGTTTGAGATCTAAAGCAGAGCCTTCAGGTTCTTTTTTTGCGGACCTGATGACCGATTGGCTATCGCTCTGGCCTTGGTACGACAGGGTTCAGGTTCGAATCATAGCGGGGGCATGGATGTTTGTCAAGGGTTTGAATCCATGTTAAAATATAGTTACAGGTCTAGAATTAGGGTCTTATTATTTTAGAATTTTATCTCATATCTCTAACGATTACCATATTAAAGTGTGATGACCTAAAAAAGGAGGATAAGGCATAAGTCAAATGCGTATTATATACACTTTTATTAATTTAAAAAATTATAATCAGAAATGTGGTTTGGCAGTGACTTCTACTCTGTGATTCTTACAACCTGATGAAAGAAAAAGGCTAGCGCACTGGCCTTTAGTACTATAAATTCAGGTTTGAATCATCTGGTGGCATGGATGTTTGTGCGTGGTTTGAAATCCACGTCAAACTGTAGGTCCCGGTCTAAATAATCCGAGTGCGGCCGTAGAGCAATAAAGCAAACTCTAATTCTTTTATAGTTGAGATTGATCAACAAAACCCCACAAAAATAATGGGGTTGAAATAAATTCATTCCGTTTACTCAATGGCTCCATATTAAAGTGAACAACTTCATCATTATCGGCCAACAACCCCATGGTGGAACGCCAAGGCCGTCTGTCTACAGGCAGATTTCGTAACTGAAGATGTTTTCTTTTTCCAGGATAGGGTTGTCATCCCTACGCCCAACGCTCTACATTCATGTTAGACTGGGACCTACGTTTTAAAAATGGATTCCGAACCACTACAAACGTCCATGTTACCATGTGTTTTAGCCTGTACTATGTTACAGCACCAGATAAAGTGACCATACAATTATTTAATTATAATTATTCTACAATTTGAAGATTGATTAGTTAGCTTAAATGTTAAGGGATCGATTCATTTTCTAAGTGGAACTCAAGTGTTAACAGGAGATTCATTTGGTACATCAGTGAATCTCATGTCCCTCATTCACCACATGAATAAATAGCAACATGTGCGTATATGTTGCTATGTGTTCTTTGTATTATGTTATGTGTTGCTATTTACACGTGATAACATGCATGTTGTACATATGCTGCTCTATGTTATTGCATGTGTGTACATGTACAGCATGAACATCATGTACAACATGAACATCATGTACAACATGTACAATATGTGCAAATGTACATGTTTGCTTTGTGTTTTATACATTATGCTATATGTTGCTATGTACATATGCACATGTGTCGCATATGTTACTCTGTGTTCTATGCTGTTATATGTTGCTATGTACATGCTATACATATGTTTCTCTATACATGTTGCTTTGTATGTATATGTACAACATGTATAGCATGTTGTACAACATGTTGTTGTTATGTGTGTACATGTTTGTACATGTACACTCAATCAACATGTACACATAGCAACAACAAAGACTTTTTCGAATGTCTGTACCTTAGGGGGTAACATGGGCAAAGCAGCATTGAATGAGCAAAGTTTGGATCTTCTAGCGAGTGGAGAACTCCCACTAGACATCCTGGCCTGCATTGCCACAATCGCCATAGAATCTTCCCGTTTCTGTAAACGGTGACAAAAAACGCCGTTATCAAGCTATACTATCTTTAACGTTATCTTTCGCAAATCGTCTCTTAGTATAGAATCGATTATTCAGAAATGTTGAAAAAATTTACCAAGTACTTGAATTTCAAAGAAAAAAATTTTTAGCAAGTACTTGATCGAGAACTTTTAAAAGTGTTTTCTGCTTATAAAACATTAAGATTTTATTCTTAGAAAAATGTTGTCAGTGTTCTGAAATGTCGTTCGATATACTGTGAGCATTTAAATTTTTTTTTTGAAATGTGTACGCGTATTAAATGGTAAACAAAATTCTTCGAATAAATATGACATTTTTTTTATTTTTTTCATTATTTTCTTTGAACTTTTTTTTTTTTCCTTTAGAAAATGATTATCAAAGTAGTACGAAAGCAGCCTTCTATAAAAGTTAACATGCAGAAATTTAATGTTTGTCTCTAGAAAATTGCCTATGCAAATCGTGTTTTTAAAACTCTTTCTGAATATATTTTTCGGAAAACGTTATTTTTTTTAAATAGTTTATGAAAAAAAAAAGACTTGGAAAAATGAGATAAAAATAATTTTAAAGGATACTAGCTTAATAACAAGATAGATTTAAATTCTAATTTTTTTTTTTTTTTTTTTTGAGATATAAAACATGGAAAAATGCAATAATGAAAAATGAGCTAGAGGTACTATGGTTAATTTTACATATAGAGCTGTGTCCAAAAAGTAAGACCAATTTTCAATTTAAAATTCCCGGGTGATATGGAATTTCAATATTTTTTTTTATTCTTTTTTAGGTTGCTGACACTGTCCTTGACATCTGTGTCAAATTTGACATCAAAATATTCATTAGTGTTTAAGTTACGCGTGACTTTGTGAGACGCTAAAACTGATTCCGGCAATTTTTGAAATGTCTGAATTAATTGAGCAAAGAACTTTCATTTAATTTTGTTTGCGAAAACGTATAGAATGTTGCAGAAGGCATTCGGTGGGCATTCCTATATCGGTAAGAAATGTTTAGAAGTGGTATAAATAGTTCAAAGAATGCAGAAAATGCGTTGAAAACGAAGAGCCCTCTGGTCGACCATCCACCTCAACCGTCGAAGCTCACGTCCAAAAAATTAAAGATTTGGTTCTTGCAAACCGTCAATTTACAAATAGAGACCTTACTGATGATGTTGGAATTTCTAAAGGATCGGTCCATTCCATTTTGGGCCTCAAACGCGACAAATCTCGATTGGTACCAAAAACACTGAATGCGCCAGCTCACACTGCATTGATTCTTCGTGGCTTTTTCGCGAAAAATGAAACTCATATCGTTCCACAAACCGTCGTATTCACACCGTGCGACTTCTGGGTATTCCCTAAACTCAAAAATCACTCCGGGGACACCGTTTTGAGTCAATTGAAGAGATTCAACGTGAATCGCCGTGCGCTTTGAAGGTCATCCCCTGCCGATGACTTTTTAGCATGCATTGAGGATTGGAAAAAAAGTTGCCATAAGTGCATTGTGTCCGGAGAGGATTACTTTAAAGGTGATGAAATAAATGTGGAAAAATAAATAAAGTGTTTTTGAAAAAAAAATAATTGGTCTTACTTTTATGCACAGTAGTATGTGATTTTCATGACAATTTGAACTTTGGCACTAAAAAAATCTGTTCCCCGCCCCCATCCCCCCCATTATAGTTTGAAGTAATTTTTATTTACAGTCAACCTTATTTTTGTGCGGAGATAGGAATCCCATAAAGGGACTCGCATAAAAAAATCTCGTAAAAGTCATAAAGTAGCTATAAAAATATTGTTTGTAACACATTTTTTATAAAAAAAAAAGCTTATAGTGTAAATAGAAACCATGTAAGAAAATCCCACATAGAAAATATAAATCAAAACTTCCCGATGTCAAAACCTCGCATCTAGTAAATTCGTGGTAATGGGATGATAAGGTGGGCATTTGTTGGATTTTTTTAAAAAATCTGCATGCTATTTTGACAGTTGTCTGTTGTTTTCGTTTCGAATTAGATTTTTCAATTAATTTTTATTTATAATATTCATTTGACTGTATTTCTTTTATATACTTCATAAAAAAAAAATTAAAAAATAAATCCTATAAATTTTCAACCAACAAATCAATCATCAAATTTTAGAATAATTATAATTAAATAATTAAGGCTTCGGGTTCGGGTTAGGCTTCGAGTCTCTGGCGGTGTCATGGATGTTGGAAAATAAAGATATAAAAAAATTTTTAAAAAACTCTCACAACATATAAAATATTAGTAATTTAAGATAAATGTAACACAAAAAATTATTGAAAATATAGAATTTCAGATATCCATCATGACAAATAAGCAAAATTTTAGTATCACAATGATCCTATTTTTTTTTTTTCGAGCAGATTTTTTTAAATTACTGAAGTCAGGCTGACAACCCTACCCCGTAAATAGAAAACATCTCCTGTCTTGAAATCTGCCAGTAAGCAGACAGCCCTGGCCCACCATGGAGCTGTTGCGCTACTGATGATGATGATGATGCTCTTAAAACTCGTGGATACTCAAGCAAATACTAAAAAATTTTGATCAAACAGCAGAAAGTTTTTTTAATGAACTTAATTGTCCTAAGCCAAAAAGTTTTGTGAGTAACATTCATTGTTTCATCATGTATTTTTTTTTTTTTTTTTTTTTTTTTTACGTTCATTGTTACGTCATGTATCATTCTATTTAAAACAAATTAATTCCAAATAACTAAAACCAAAATGTGAATAAAATAAATAAGTTCAAATGAAATAGTTTCAAGTACTAAATTTTCAAAATTTTGCTTAATAAAATTTTTATTCAACAATTTGTATACATGGCACGTCTATACAAGTATATAAATTAGTATTACCACTTGTGACAGCATTATTTTTTTAAGTTTGATTTGTGACCCCAGAAGATCACAAAGAGTGAAATTATAAAAGTTTAATTTCTGTTTTCCTTTAAGCCACGGCTTTCCTTTGTCTCGTTATCGGAGTGCGTCATGCCACGAGGACTTTTCGGCATTCCCCTGACGGATCGTCCTCACCAACCACAAACACACTTCTTGTCTCGCGAGAATGAAGTCACACCATTGCTCACATCTTCATGTCTATGTCTCGCGCACTTGCTTCTTAAAGTTGGATGGCCCGTTGACCATTCATTATCTTTTTTGAAATACTATTTTCTAAGGTATTTTTGAAATATATATCATGGATTTGTACTAAATTTTTGATAATTCCCCTTTTTTTCTCCTTATATAACCTTTGCGAAGATTCAAGTGGCATTCATTGCATTGTATTGAAAACTGTTGCACATTGTTTTTATTTGTCTATTGATATGCTATATGATGGATGATGAGCCCATGCTATATGGTATACGTTCATCATTTCCTTTGACCGGCAAAAAGACCAGATTCTGTTTACTAAAGTATTTACCAAATATTTCACAAAAAATGTGTGCCATATTTGAAGATTATTTTTATTTTGGATGACTTTCAGTCCATTGCAGAAGTTTAAATCAAAGATTCAAGCAACATTCATTGCATTACATTGAAAAGTGTTGTCTATTGTTTTTTTTTTTTTTTGTATATACATAATGTTTTTATTTAGATGTTGATATGCTTTACGGCCGTTCATAATTTTCTTTAACGCACTACCGACAAGATTGTATTTAAAACAAATTAATTCCAAATAATTAAAACTAAAATATAAATTAAAAAAATAAGTTCAATTGAACTTGTTTCAAGTAAAAAGTTTTCAAAATTTTGTTTAATAACATTTTTATGCAACAATTTGTATACATGGCACGTCTATGCAGTAGACAAATTGGTATTATTAACACTTGTGAGCTTTTTCAAAGTTTGATGTGTGACCCTAGATCACAAAGAGTGCCATTAAAGAAAGTTTAATTTCTTGTTTTCCTTTAAGATTTCTTTTGTCTCGTTATCCCAGTGCGTCATGCCATGAGGAATTTTCGTCATTCCCCTGATGGAACGTCCCCACCAACCACAAACACACTTCTTGTCTCGACAATGAAGTCACACCATTGCTCACCGCTTCATGTCAAAGTCTCGCGCACTTGCTTCTTAAAGATGGATTACCCGTTGACCATTATCTTTTTTTTTAAATACTATTTTGTAAGGTAATTTTGAAGATATATCTCATTGATTTGTACTAAACTTGTTGATAATTCATTTTTTTTTATTATTATTAAATTCCTACTATTAGTTCACACTCTCCCTATATATATCTTGTTCAAATTTCCAATCGTTAATAAAACACTTTTTATTCTTCCACTCGACTTCAAATACATTTTTTTGAACTTGTAGTGGAGGACACTGGATGTTAATACAGTTCTTTCAAATATTTGTTCATTAATTAAATTTAATTAATTAATTTTAGTTTTTTTTAGATTTAAGTTGCCTATATCTACCAATAGATGGCGCCAGATGTAAGAGGAAAATTTCAATTTTATTTGTAAAAAGGAATTTTTGCAATATAGTGAAAAAAAGTAGTACTTGACTTTTTTTTTTTTTTTTATATTGCTTGTTTCTTATAAAACTTTTGCAAAGATTCAAGTGGCATTCATTGCATTGAAAACTGTTGCGTATTGTTTTATGCATAATGTTTTTTTTGTCTATTGATATGCTATATGATGGATGATGAACATATGCTATATGCTATACGTTCATCATTTCCTTTGACCGACAAAAAAAAAGACCAGATACAGTTTACTAAGGTATTTTTAAGGTATTAATATTTCACAAAAATTTGCACCCTATTTGAAGATTATTTTTGTTTTGGATAAGTTCCAGTCAGTTGCAGAAGTTTAAATTAAAGATTCAAGCGACATTCATTGCATTACATTGAAAAGTGTTGTCTATTGTTTTTTTGTATATGCATAATGTTTTTTTTTTGATGTTGATATGCTAAATGATATGCTTTACGGCCGTTCATAATTTTCTTTAACGTACTACCGACAAGATTTTATTTAAAACAAATAATTTCTAAATAATTAAAACCAAAATATAAATTTAAAAAAATAAGTTCAAATGAAATCGTTTCAATTACTAAGTTTTCAAAATTTTGTTTAATAAAATTTGTATACATGACACGTCTATGCAAGTAGACAAATTGGTATCATTACCATTTGTGAACTTTTTCCAAAGTTTGATTTGTGACCCCAGAAGATCACAAAGAGCGCCATTAAAAGAAGTTTAATTTCTGTTTTCCTTTAAGCCAGGGTTTTCCTTTGTCTCGTTATCCGAGGGCGTCATGCCACGAGGACTTTTCGTCATTCCCTAATGGATCGTCCTCACTAGCCACAAACACACTTCTTGTCTCGCGAGAATGAAGTCACTTCTTACACCATTGCTCACAGCTTCATGTCAATGTCTCGCGCACTTGCTTCTAGAGACGGATGAACCCGTTGATAATTCATTATCATTTTTTGAAATGCTATTTAATAAGTTTTTGAAATGTATCTCATGGATTTGTACTCAATTGGTTGATAATTCCTTTTTTTTTTCCTTATATAACCTTTGTGAAGATTCAAGTGGCATTGAAAACTGTTGTGTATTGTTTTATGCATAATGTTTTTATTTGTACATTGATATGCTAAATGATATTCTATATGACATTTCATCATTTTCTTTTACGTACTACCGACAATTACCGACGTACTACCGACCTGATTTTGTATACTAAGGTATTTACAAAATATTTTACAAATATTTGTACCATATTTGAAAATTATTATTGTTTTGGATAAGTTTTGGTCCTTTGCAAAAGTTTAAATCAAAGATTCAAGCTACATTCATTGTATTTCATTGAAGAGTGTTGCCTATTGTTTTACGCATAATGTTTTTATTTGTATATTGATATGCTACATGACCGTTCATTATTTTTCTTTGACGTACCACCGACCAGATTCTGTTTATTAAGGTATTTACCAAATATTTATTTCACTAAAATGTGTAACATATTTGAAGATTATTTTTGATTCAAATAAGTTTCTGTCGGTTGAAAAGTTTAAATCAAAGTTTCAAGCGACATTCATTGCATTGCATTGAAAAATTGCTACCCATTGTTTTATGCATAAAGTTTATATTTGCTTATTGATATGCTATATGACCTTTCATCAATTTCTTTGACCGACCCTTGACTAAGATAATTGCCAAATATTTCCCAAATATTTGTGCCATATTTGAAAATTTTTGTTTTTGTTTTTAAACAAGCTCCAGTCAGTTGCAAAAAAAAAAAAAAAAAAAATTTAAAATGTTGGAACTTTGTACCAACAACCGATTGTCCAAATTTACACTATTTGGCTGACAAATATTTTTCATAGATTTGGATCAACGCATGTTTGTTAACAAATGTTTTCCATTATGAACATAATAAAATCAAAACATAAGATTAAATTTGCACCTATTAAACACCTAATTTTGTTAGCATCTTCAAAAACTAATTCTATATTCTCTAGACTTGGTAAAAAAAAAAAACCTAAAAATTCAAAAGGCAGTTTAATTAAGTACTGACTGTTAAGTTATTCAGTTTTAATTTATACATAACCCAACAGACAAAACAGTTAAAAATGTTTATTAATAATAAAACCCAAGTTTTACTTTTGTTTTATTTTTTTTTTGTACTTTTTTGTTTTAATTATTATATTATATTTTTAAATCTCCACTACTCAGACTTACACGTAAAAAATGTTAAAAAATGCTGCTTAAAAATATGTTTAAAATACTATTTGCGTAAAAATCCCTATAACCAGCCTGCAAAAAAAAAAAAAAAAAAAAAAAATTTATATTTTTTAATATGTTGAAAAAGTTGGAAGTGACACGCATAATTCTTCTTTTCAAATAGTGGCACTCTTCCCAAAAAAGTTGGCCATCCCTGGTTTAGAGATTAAAAAAAAATTTCTTTCAAAGTATATTTTTAATTGCATTTTTTAACTGAAATATAGATTGATAGCTTTTTATATAATGAAGACAGAAACTCCCAACTTTTGCTATTACTTGTGAATTTATGCATTGACCCTGACTTTAAAAAAAAAAAAAAAAAAAAGCTTTAGTCAATGAAATTCTTTCATTTTTATTCAAATTGTTAAAAAAAAAAAAAGAGTCTAAGAGATTGTCATCGAATGGCATTAAATAAAAATCTTACATCTGCAGAATTGAGATTTCGAAATCCCTTTTGGAATTTAATATTATGCCTTTTACTTATTTATTTATTTTTTTCAAAGGGGATTTTCTATTTCGAAATCTTTCTGTTTCCTCTTCATTTTTTTATATCGAAATCTTCGGGAATCTTTTTTATTTATTTATTTTTTGTTCTGATGCAATCAGAGATTAATAAAAGAGGAAATGTCGGAAATCCTATTTTCAGGTCTTCAAATTGAAAAAAATATACAGTTTTCTGAAAACCTGGTGTTTTAATGAGCGTCTTATAAGTAAAAAATAAAAGGTAAAAAGAATCAGATTAAAAGGGGTAAATTAAATTCAGAATTGAATTTTTATTAAAAAGAAACGCGAAGATTATTAATTGGTATTAAACATATTGTTTCATTTGAAACAATCACTTATATTTATTAATATTTTTTTCTTATATTTTAACACATTTTTTACACTTATATTTATACACTTATTTTTTTTACACTTATATTTATATTTTTTTTATACTCACATTTATACACTTATTTTTTACACTTATCTTTATACACTTACGTTTATATATTTTTTTACACTTATATTTATACACGTATATTTATACTGTTATTTTTACATTTACGTTTAGACACTTATTTTTTACACTTATTTTTTTTTACACTTATATTTGTCACTATAGGGGCCTGAATGGCCGAGTGGCTAGCGCTCTGGCGCTCGGTACCATAGGTTTCGGGTTCGAGTCACGGCGATGCCATGGATGTGTGTAGGGGTTCGGAATCCACTTTAAACTGTAGGTCCCGGTCTAATAGGATCGTAGAGCGTTGCGGGGCATTGTTACTCCGTGGCTTATCTTCAAGTGACACGCGCCCCCTGGGTAATGCAAAGTAAGTACGTCTGTGCAGCGCTTGCCTTTAGGCCTCCAAGACCAAACTGTCTAAGTGTTTGCCAGCTGCATTAGAAAGAAAAAAATATTTGTCACTATTTTTTATACTTATATTTTTACACTTGTATATTTATACACTTATTTTTACACTTTATTTTTCACTTATATTTATATTTTTTACACTTATATTTATACGCTTATGTTTTTACACTTACTTTTAAGCACTTATTTTTGCACTTATATTTATGCATTTTATTTTTTTACACTTATATTTATCAATATTTTCTTTACAATAGCATTTTTTTTTCATTGCATTAGTAGTAAATTATCTTTTTATTACTTTAATCAATAGAAAAATATGTTATATTTTTAATCAGTATATGTTTTCCAAAATATAAAAAAAAAAAATTGTAAGGAATTGAAAATTGGCAAAAAAAGAAAGGAGAGAAAAAAATTGTTATTCAATTGATTTTCTGATAATCCTAATCAATTTATAAATTCTACACTGCAAAATGAAAACGAAGCAGTTTTTTCCCTCGAAAATTAATATTCATGATAAAATTGAATGGGCTCCAATGTCTCCAGCAACCAGAAAGTGAATTATGAGAATCATGTAATAATTTCTTTTACGGCATTGAAAATTTCAAATAACAGATTAACCCTCTGAATAACATAATTTTTTTTATTAATTTTTGTCGCTTGAGTTTTTAAATCGAGGGATGAATACATTAATTGGCTTTTGATTCAAATCAAATATCGTATCCAATTTTCTAACACGAATTAATTTTATCTTTCCTTTTGAAATAACAAATTGAACAGAATAGAGAAATTAAAATGTTTAATGGTTTAGTATTCCTTTTTTTTTTATTTGTTGTTGAGTTAATCATTTTATTGTGGTGAATAGCTCTTCAAAATAAAAATTTCCAACACATAAAATAAAAAATAAGTAATGAATAATAAAGGATTACGACCGAAATTGTTATGCAAAAGTGAGATGCAATTAATTTTGTCGACAATGCAATGTAACTCAACAATTCGGAATCAGATTAGAAAGATAATAAATACTCCAAAATTATAATAATGTCCCCGTTATGTGATTATTGAATGTAAATGTTAAATTATGATCTAAAAGATTCATGCAATCGGGACACAATAGTTTTTTACATTTTTCACAAAACCAACTTCGTCTTACGCAGGTATTTTTTTTTTAATTTAATTTTTTTTTTCTACACTTAGACAGTTGTCTTTGATGCCTTAAGGCAAGCGCTGTACCGACATTACTCACTTAGTACTACCCAGGACGTGCTTGTAGCTTGAAGATAAGCTGCGGACGCGGTGTAGCAATACCTCAGCAAAGCTCTACGATCCTGTTAGACCGGGACCTACGGCTTAAAGTGGATCCCGAACCACTACAAATAACCATGGCAACCTAAAACCTGTGGTACCGAGCGCAGAGCGCTAGCCATTCAGGCAACTCTTATGCACACATTCTTCAGTATTTTAAGAATAATATGCAATACAGTCAATCTAACGATAACGGCCTGAGGGCCAATTAGACAGAGCTCTGGCCTGTTGGCACCACATTCTTCAAGTTCGAATCCTGGCGGTGGCATTGATGTTTGTCAGTGATTTGGAGTCCACGTTAAACTGTAAGTGCCGGTCTAATTAATCTGAAGAATGACCGTAGAGCGACAAGCCGAATCAATCTAACGATACAAAGTTCACAAAGTAATATTTTTCACAGATAAACTACTCTTGCTTTCCTAAAGGGAGTTTTTTGTTTACAGTGTTGTGTAATATTCTCTCCATCGTTGTTGCTATGTAATTTTTGTCATCATATTCTTATATCTATTTGCCTCCATAAATTAATCCCCACATGCTTCAGGTTCGAATCTTCGAGGGGATATGGATGTTTATTAGTGGCTTAGAATCCACGGTAAACTGTAAGTCCCGATTTAATTAACTTAAAGGGTGCACAAAGTAACTGTTGAGCGACAAACCAAACAAAACCATAAATAATCCCAACATATTTTAATTTACCACAATCAGAAAAATTTTAATTAAAAAAGACAACATTCACAATGTATCATTGCCTCTAAAGATTACACACACACACACACACACACACACACACACACACACACACACACATATATATATATATCATTATCATCATTGACACAACAGCCCAGTGTGGGTCAAGGCCATCTACCTACTGATGGATTTCGAGACAATAGATGTTTTCCTTTTTTTTTTCTACGTGGTAGGGTTGTCAGCTGTACGCCCAATGCTCAACCATCATATGAGACCGGGACCTACAGCTTAAAGTGGATTCCGATCCACTGCAAACATCCATGACACCGCCGGGACTCGAACCAGTGTCCCAGTGCTAGCTACTCGGCCATTCAGGCCCATATATATAAAATATATATATATTCAGAGAGAGATATATATAAAACTATTTCAAACGAACTTTATTCACCATTTATTGATCGAATCCAGAAGTCAGATTGTAAAGAAAATAAGAGCTTTTCCAGAAACGAAAGCCACTGACCCAAACCATCTCGGCGGACTAATAACAAAAGATAAACTACTCAGTTGGTGAGTATTCCATCTAGCAGACGTAATCCTCTAGAACCGGGAAAGCCCCCCTTCCCCCTTCGCTGGGGGGTGGGATATTTCGGGTGGAATCCCGTTGGCGGAGGACCAGCTCTACCATCCACTGTTCCGAGATTTGGATTAAGGCCAGTGCGGATGAAACGGGAAGAATCTGGGACGTGAAAATATTTTTGTGGATCTTTCTCTGTCTTCTGGGTTCGGGAGAATTATACTAGGGGGAGGATGTCACCACCAAATTGTTGTAACAATCCCCACCTCCCTTTCAGTAGGATTTGGTTTTTGGTAATGGCAACAGCCAGGTTGAACAGGTTAGATAAATTATTATTTTCTTTTGATAAGACAGATGGTTGCCGATGACGAAAGGCAGGGGGAATTATTTTCTTAAATAAACGTCAGATAGTCTAGAATTTGCTCGAGGCAAGAAGGTAAGGCCCACCCCCTCCGCCCCCGCGTTTAGGATTTTAGGTATTCCGAAATATTATTATTCGAATGACTTAGGAATGTTGGTGTTTCAATTCTGTTCAATAAAAAAAAAAATAATAATAATAATAATAAAATATTACGACGCTCTTAAATTTATACAACTTGATGAAATCTCCAGACCAATTAGAAGCGGAATTCAGCAAGTGTCTCTCCTTGCTTCGACGTCGTCAACTTATATACTCAGAACAAATTACCATTGTAAGTTATTGCAATTATTCAAGATTAAGTTATTAATTTAGAAGATTGGCTAACTACCTGAAATAAGTCAACGCAGTAATGCCTACTATTGCTGTCTACTATGCACTCGGAAATGTACCATTTCTCTCCTTGGAATTGTCCTTTTTTTTTTTTATCAATCCGTCCCCTGGTTATTACTGAATATAAGTATTACTAGATCCAAAATTATTCAAATTATAAAATTATTCAAATAGTTATCCTAAAATGTTTGAGTTACGCTTGGCTTTGCGAGACGCTCAAACTGATTCCGGCGATTGTTGAAATGTCTGAATTGATTGAGAAAAGAACTTGCTTTAAATATTCTGTTTGAGGAAACGTATAGAATGATGCAGAAGGCATTCGGTGAGCATTCCTATATCGGAAAGAAATGTTTACAACTGGTATAAACAGTTCAAAGAAGGTAGAGAACACGTTCAAGACGAAGTGCCATCTGCTCGACCATCAACCTCAACCGACGAACCTCACGTACAAAAAATTAAAGATTTGGTGCTTGTAAACAGTCTATTTGCAATTAGAGACCTTGCTAATGATGTTGGAATTTAAAAAGGATCGGTGAATTCCATTTAGGGTCTCAAACGCGTCAAATCTCGATTGGTACCGAAAACACCGAAGGCGCCAGCTAACACTACATTGATTCTTCGTGACCTTTTCGGCAAAAATGAAACCCATATCGTTCCATTGCATTCAGACCGTGCGACTTCTGGCTATTCCCTAAACTCAAAAGACCACTCCGGGGACACCGTTTTGAGTCGATTGAAGAGATTCAACGTGAATCGCCGCGCACTTTGAAGGCCATCCCTGCCGATGACTTTTTAGTATGCAAGTTGGCATAAGTGCATTGTGTCCGGAGGAGATTACTTTAAAGGCGATGAAATAAATTTGGAAGTATAAATAAAGTGTTTTCGAAAAAAAAAAAGTAATGGCCTTACTTTTTTTGGCCATAGTATTTTATTCATTATTATAGCAAAGTAGATGTTTCAGCATCTATAGTCCGATTACCTATCACATGGAAAATTGCCAAACTGTTAAATCAGATGGTGAGAGAGTCTTCTGAGGGAAGGTCATCATAGGCCATTTAAAAGGTCCTCATAGGCCATTATCTCATAGGCAATAAAAAAGAATTTTAATTTTTAATAATTAAAATTCTAGATTACACAATATTAAAAGATAAACCAGATAGAAAAAAATTTAAACCAGCTTCGAGCAGCGTATCGCTTAACAAGTAATCCATTTATCCATTTCCGCCATTAAACTAGATGTTTACCATTTCATGCTGCCTGTAGGCTGGCATACTCGAATAATTGCATCGCAGGCAATACTGCGTAACTGAAAGCAATCTGTACTCTTTAATTTTTGAGGTTCACTTAAGACGAAAAATCGGCGAGGCGGTTGGAGTAACAGCCTCGCAACAGAAACTCAATGAGGTATCAAACCCACGCCCTCGCACTTTTTCTTCTATGCACTACGTTGTGCACCATTTTTTTCATACCGACTAGTCAATTATAATTAAAGCTTATTTTAACTACCTCTTTTTTATTGAAAAGTATGAAATTTTAATTAATTAATCATTTTTATAATCATCATCATTCGTTTCATCATCATCTGCTCCTTCGTTTTCATTGGCGCGACAGCCCCATGTCTACTTGCAGATTTCGAAACAGGAGATGTTTTCTTTTTAAGGAGTACGGTTGTCAGCCCTACGTCTAATGTTTTACAATCATTTTATACCGAGAACTAGTGTTTAAAAGTGGATTCCGAATCACTACAAACATCCATGGCACCGCCAGGACTCGCACCCGAAACCTGGAGCGCCGTGTACCAGATTAATTATAAGACCATTGAAAGATTTTTTTCCATTTTTTTCCTTATTCCACTTGGTAGACAACAACAACTAGACCACGTCCAAGAACCCATGTGGTCCCATGGAAGAAGGGAAAGAGGGGGGCGCTTTTGTTGTAATGGAGCCCTGTAGGTAAAAAAGCTCCGTGGCTCCGTGTCGCTGAAGGAGGGCAGTGTCTTAAGGGAGGAAATTTAGGAAGAGAATTACCCCGCATTTACTAATCCTATGGGAGAAAATACGGAAAATTCCCACCAGTCTGACTTACTAGGCAAGATGCTGAACATCCCAAACGCCATCGAGACTCCTCGTTTTTGGAACAGTGTCTACAACAACGCTGCCAGCTTATTGAATCTCAGCGCTCATTGATTAAAAGAATTTTTATTAAATTTGTTTTTAATATTAAAAATTTTTACTAAATTTTTTTTAAAGATTTTTTATTACATTTTTAAAAAGCTTTTTTATTACATATTTTTAAAGAGATTTTTTATTAAAATGTTTTTAAAAGATTTTTTATTAAAATTTTTTGAAAATATATATATTTTTAAATTTCCGCATGTTCGAATGTTGTTATATGGTACTGCATCACATTTTTTTTTTTGTTTCGGAATTGTTGAACATTTTGTATAATTGTCAATATTTTTTATAATTATATATGATCGATTTTATTAGCAATTAATTGTATTTAAAAATATTACTTTTAAGACAGTCCACATAAATATTAAAAATCTCTGCATTTAAGACTAAAGGATTTTAAAACCAGTGAATTTTTATCCATAATTTTTTTGAAAGAATGTAAAAATATTCTAAGAAAGGAATGAACAATAGGTATGCATATTCTTTTATTTATATATTTAAAATGAGATACTTTTATTTAGAAGAGAAATACAATATTTTACTATAATATTTTTTTAATTAATAATTCCATTCTATGTTTTAATAAATTCTAATTACATTCCATTTTAATAATTGCCTTCCATTTTCCATATTGTTGAATACTTTTTACTGGTAAACAGCCAGCTCAAAATTAAATTAAAAAGAAAAATACAGTATATTATTATTTTATTATTTCATTTTATGATAAAAATGTGTATTTTGACATTGTAGAAAACTAATCATTTATAAACTGACTTCGAGTCATTCTTATGAAAAATATAATTTGCTAATTTTTTATTTGAAAAAAAATTTGTGAAAATATTTCTAAAAATAACTCAAAATAATTTGAAAACTGTTTTCTTCTTTAAGTTTGAGAGGAGTTGGAAATGAAATTTGAATTCGGCATGCAAGCTAGTATTTCTTGGAAAATTTTAGACAATGAATAATTTTTTTTTAAATCTTATTATAACTTTTATACGAAGACATTTTATATGCTTCTTTATTATTTGGATATTAGGATATGAAATGACTTAGATATTACCTTTCCCTTAAAAAGAAGAAAAAAATTGATGTCTGTGTAGTTGAATTATTTTGAAAAGAATTAATTTTTATTCCAATTTCTAAAAGTATTGTCATGGAATCTTTTTCCCGCCTCTCATGTGCTATACATTAATATACGACAAAGTTTCATTCTTTCAAAAAGAATAAGTAATTTTCAAATGTGAGAATTTAAAAATACCGAATTCTTAGTAATAAAAAAATTTTTTGAATAAAATACAGTCGAGCATTCTTTTTGAATTTTAAATTATAAAATATAAAATTCAAGCTTCACAAAAATTCGAAATATCTAAACTTTAAAAAGCAAAAATTTCTTATTTCATTTGTACTTTCTCCTGCTGAATATAATATTTATGGTTAATATGCAGATCGAACATTCGTAGTTTCTGTAATTTTCAAATCTTGGACGTATGTTTCTTTTTATACATATCCTGTATCATTCATTTCAACCTTTTTAAATTCTATTTCTAAAATTTTAGATTTGATCTTCAACATTTTTAGATACAATTTCTAAATTTTTTAGATTTTTGCAATTTCAGAATGTATATTACATTTTCAATATACCATTTATTAATTTTTTACTTACTTTTTCAATATCGAGAAATAATCGGAATGTCAGATATAGATATTTCGATTTTTAAAAAATGTAAAAGAATTCTTAAATCATTTTCAAAATTTGTAACTTGCTTAAGTTTGAATATATGCAAATTGAAAAAAAGGATCTCATATTAATACCTTATGTCAACGATTTTAAATAAAATATATTTTGATTACAGCAATGTGTAGATTTATCACTCGATAAGAAAATGAAATATGATTAAAAACAAAATTTTTAAATTTCGTTTTATATACAAATTTTCAGGGAGGAATGAATATATAAATTGATTAATAGTTTGATTTTTGATAAAAAAAATTTAAGAGACACTAAATTTTAAAAATAAGAATCAAAAATTAAAAAGATGATTTTGAGGGAAATTGAATGTATAAATTTATTAATAATTTGATTAAAAAAAATTTAAGAGACACAGAATTTTCCAAAATGAGAATCAAAAAGTAAAAAAATATTTTGAGGGAAATTGATTATATAAATTGATTAATAGTGTGATTTTCGATAAAAAATTTAAGAGACACTAAATTTTAAAAATAAGAATCAAAAATTAAAAGATGATTTTGATGGGAAATTGAATGTATAAATTTATTAATAATTTGATTAAAAAAATTTAAGAGACACAGAATTTTCCAAATGAGAATCAAAAAGTAAAAAAAAATATTTTGAGGGGAAATGAATATATAAATTGATTAATAGTGTGATTTTCGATAAAAAATTTAAGAAATACATTATTTTCAAAATAAAAAAATATATTTTGAGGGAAATTGAATATATAATTTGATTAATGGTTTTATTTTCGATAAAGAAATTTTCTAAATACAATATTTTACAAAATAAGAATCAAAAGTAAAAAAATTATTTTAAAAGATATAATAATCTCTTTTTCTAAAAAGTGTAAATCTATTGTATAGAAGATTTGAAGAATTTAATTTTCGTAGTTTTCAATTGAAGTTTTAGCAAATAATCATGAATAGAGATCGTAACACATAAAAAAAGGTTCTAAAGTTTAAATACAAATTAAAAAAAAAGGAAAAAGTTTAATAGAAATTAAAAAATAATTTTAAAAATTTAAAAGAAAAAAAAAGTTTTCTAATACGAAAATAGTTATCAAAGTAATCAGTGTTAATTCCAAGTCAATTTATTTACAAAAATTGTTCTATAAATTATTATTAATTTATAGAAAACTATTTACAATAATTGTTTAAAATAATGTAAATTGAAGTAGTGAAACTCAGTATCACATATGAAAAAAATCTTTATATCTAGTCATGATACGAAATATTCTATTCAAAATTGAATTTTTTACATTAAGTTTAGAAACAAACATATTCATAAAATATTTGTTTTATAAACAAACAATAAATACTCATTGTTCGTTTATTTTATAAAATTTTTTTATAATTATTATTTACATTATCTTTGCTTATTTTTATATATTGTTAAACAAAATCTTCTTACGTCTAATGGATTCATTTATCCTCAAATATAACATATTTTATTTATTTATGCTTTAAAAAATAATAGGTTCAAAATAAAAGTATTATATTTATCTATATATAGTAAAAAGTATTATATTCATCATCTAAGTCCTTTTAGAAGATTTTTTTTTAAAACGAATTAACAAATAACTGAATTTTTGTTTATTTAACTGAAGAATTTGGATTATAGTACTTATTTTTTCGTTGTTGGCAGCTGGTCATAAAATTATTTTCAAGCTGAATAAGCTGCATGGGCTTAAGTAATTTTCATCTTGTACATTCAGATTGATTAAAGCTATTTATAGAAAAAGCATTTTGCCTTTTTAGCCTGGTATGTGCGATGCCTAAAAGGAAAATAAGTTACATTTTTTTTTAATATCTCTAATATCACAGCGAAACACAAATTTTCTTAAACATGAAAATAGACATTTCTTACTAAGTTTGAGGCCCTGATTGTAAAAATTATCGAAAAAATTGTCAATTATGGGATACGTAGATAGTGGAAAACCTTCAATTTTTTACAATATATGTGAAAAATGAAATATGGGAACATGTAAATTCATATAATAATTTGTGAATTATATAGAAATGCTTAAAAGAAATGCATTAAAAATATATGTACGAGTATCACCATATATTTAATATAGATATAATGATTGTATATGTATATATATATATATATATATCTTCTTCTAATTCAATGGGTTCACCATGGTGGGTCTAGGCTGTCTGCTTACTAGCAGATTTCGAAAGATGCAGGAAAACCATCTTTTGAAAGACCTTTCTTTCGAAAGGTCTTTCAGACGATGGTTTTTCTTTGGCGTAGGGTTGTCAGCTTTATGCCCAAGCTTCAACAGTCATACGATAAACTACGGTTTAAATTGGATTCTGAACCCATACAAACATCTACGGCACAGACATATATATATATATATATATATATATATATAATAACACCTTGACACATGTTTCACATATATATTAAATATCTGAAAAATAAGATTTAGATTTTAAGTTTTTGTATGAGAAACAAATGACTGAAGCGAACTTACTTTTAGTTAAACACATTATATTTTTTAAAGCTGCAATGCCGCGTAAGTGCTTTAATTCTACAAATAATTTCTGCTATAGATATGGAGAAGCGACATTTAAAACCCCAAAATGATCCATCTCTTCTGTGAACTAAGTGAAAAATGCACATCATCTTTTTATTTCGGATGCAAAATTGGAGATCAGGGCAAGTCATGGACCCACATGTTTGCTTTCCACTTGGTAGCGAAGCAAAAATGAAATAACAATGCCATTTACAGTTCTTGCAATTTTGTGAAAATAAAGTAATCACACAAATGACTGCTACTTTTACAGGAGTTTAAGTTCTTCGTGGAGGAATCACAAAGATAAAAAGTCGAATATACATTACCCAAATTTACCGTCTGCTAGTAGTCCATATAGTTAGTGAAATCGTCATAGAAAATTTTAATTACTGATTACTTTGTCAGAAAAGGGACAGAGAGAGAGAGTTGAGTGGAATTTGTAAAGCTATTGCCTTTATGGAATATATATTTTTTTTTCTAATACATCTGGCAAGTTGATAATACATACAGTTGCCTTTTATGCCATAAAGCAAGTGCTCCACCGGTGTTACTCACTTACTGATTTAACGAACTAGCAATTAACTATATAAATAATTAAATATATAATAACTCTTTACATTTACATTTTTATTTTAAAATATTAATAATTTTAATTAGATGTTCTATAAAACATATTAATACTTTCGTCAGCAAAAACCTTTTTTTTTTTGTAGCAAATATATCCTTCAATCATATTAATTTTTATTATGATATGCACATTATTTGATTCCAGTTCTTGGCTTAATTGATTGAATGTGAAATGATTTTTTTTTCAGGTATCTTCATTGATCTTTCATTTTTTAACATAATTTTGTTTCCAAATAATAACATCTAAATGTAATTTTTCCTTACAACATTCATGTTTTATCAATATTTTCCTTTTTTGAAACTATTTTTTTTTTTTTTCTAAATGAAGCTGGCAAACACTTAGACAGTTGTCTTTGATGCCATAAGGCAAGAGCTGCACCGACGTTACTCACTTAGCGCTACCCAGGATGTGTGTGTAGCTTGAAGATAAGCTATGAACTCGGAGTAACACTACCCCAGCAACACTCTACAATCACGTTAGACCGGGATCGACGGTTTAAAGTGGATTCGAACCACTCACAAACATCCATGGCACCGCCGGTATTCGAACCAGCGAAAGCTGTTGTACCCAGCGCTAGAGTGCTAGCCACTCTACCATTCAGGCTCAAAAAAAGACATGTTATAGATATCTCTTTTGAGGATGAAATGGAATTTGGAATCAATTCACAAGCGGTGCATATCATAATCAGATATAATAACGATTACAAAATGTTGTGCAACTATATCGCTTTTCAATAAAATAAAATGAATTAAGTTCGTTTTAAACTTTAATATGAATTTCTTAAATTTCGAATGAATTTATTAAGTAACCCATAATTTTTTTTTATAATTTCCGGAAAAAACACTTTATGGAGGTTTTAAGTTGCTTTTAACTTCTTTCTTTAGGTTTTATGCTACTCTAGAAAATGATGGTCTGAATGCTTACTTTTTGAAAGGTAAGTAAATTCTTTTATGAGTTTTGTTTTTCTGCTGTTGTTGTTGATGTTGAACATATTCACGGCATAAAAAAGAAACTTTGATGTACGCACATCAAAGAATGAACCTCAAAAACTGCAGAGGATGTTGAATAAATTCGCTTTTAAGTTTTTCTGATATTTTTTTTTTCCGCTTTTGATAAATTTTTTTAATGGGATTAATTACGAAACATCTAAACATTTATGTACAGTAAATTCTTTTATGGCTTTATCATATAAACTGAGCATATTCCTTAAAGTCTGTTGTCAATTTTTTTTTTTTTTTTTTTTTTTGTATATAATTTTTATTATTTCTGTAGTTTTATAACTTGTGTTTTTTATTTTTTTCTATGTGTATGAGAAATAGAAAGATACATTTCTCAATTTTCTATATTCGAAACCTTATAGGAGCTCCTCGGAGATAGACATGTAGGAATAAAAAGAAAAACAAGTTTTACAAATTTTTAGTCTAGACATTCGAAACGCAACAAAATATAAAACTCGATACCTTATTATTAATATTAATAACATTTTAAATCTGAAGCGTGAGGATTCAGTTTTTAGAGAAAAGTATTCTACTTATCAGACGTATAACACAAAATATTTATTATTATTTTATAAAAGGAACGAAGGCTAAATAAATATACTGTCAAAGGATGTAGATTAACAAAGACGTAGACTTGCAAAAAGTATTTAAACAAATTACAAGAGGGTTTTGCAAAATATTCTAAAGACTCTTTTGAAAAAAACCTGATAATTAATTTAGTATTATGTATAGAGGTTATATGCTTTATTTTTAGACACATTGTATATAAACTTTGCAGTCTACAGTTATATTTATTTATTTCAATCTTCAATATCAAAATAATAGTAACTAAAAAGACAATTTAAATGGTTCTTATATCATTCAGAGAAAATTAAAATATTTTTAAATGCTAATTCTCCATATTCAATTTTTATTGATTCTTTGGCTAAAACACAAAAATCATTCTTAATATTCAATTCTAGTGATACTTGATTTTTGATTTTATAGTATTTTTTGTATTATTCTCCAGACGAATGTATTATCATAATCAAACATTTATGAAAATAAATGACACTCTAGTGGCAGGTTGGACAACGATATTGTAACTGGTTGTGGTTTAAGTATATACACACACATATAATTAGAGGCGTACACTATTTCCCACATTTAAAGACAGATCATTATAGATTCGTGGAAAGACTCCACTTCTAAACCGAAAACCCGAAACTCGGCTACGCGCAGGGTGTTCAAATATACTTCCTCTCGGGTATGTCGTCCAACTGACTATTTATGTTGAACGTCACAGGAGGAGCTCATGCAAGTATGTAAGAGGAAGACCGGTTATAATACTTTTTCAATCTTTGTATTTAGGTATAGCGATCAGAACCTTTCAATCTCAAGACATGCAATAATTTTTGTTAAATTACCCGCCTCTAATTTAATTGGCTGATTGACTAGCGCTGTAGCCTATGGTACCACAGCCACCACACCATACCACACCATGCTGCTTCAGGTTCAAATCCTGGCAGCTGCATGGATGTTAGTGGTTCGGAATCTATGTTAAACTGTAGGTCACAGTCTAATAAGCCTGAAGTGCGCAAAGAACGACCTTAGAGCGACAAAGCCAAACTTATCTAGTTTAAACTAATAAAATTTTAACGATTCCTCCTCAACTTTTAGATTTTTATAATAAAAAAAGTTTATTTCACTTTTTCAATCTTTTGATTAAACATCTAACACCAAAAAACATCCTAATATTAACATCTAATAAAACCTTAACTAATTAAAACTAATATCACTAAAGAGGGATCCTGGCTTTAATCAACATAGGCTCTTCCAGTGATATTGGTTTATGCAGAAAAAAATAAATAAACAACTTAAAGTATCTATTTCAATATGAAAGAACCCAATATGCATCCAGCTATGATCCAATTTTTATAAAGAGAAATTCTCAAAAGAGAACCTATTCAAAGGATACTTTTTTGGGGCACCTGAACTCCTTTGCAAAGGACTCGAAGGTGAATCAATACACGTGGTTTTTAAAGTACTCTGTATTCATATCAGGAGTTTCTTTTCAAAAAAATATTTCTTTTTTCATGGAAATTTTTGATTTATCTTTGAAAAGAAACAAGAAAAAAATTCTCTCTCTGATAAAATAAGAATATTCTAAAAATGTGTTGACTGTATTTTTAATTTAATAAGAATTTTGTTTGTGAATTTTTGTTTGTAATTAGATTAAATGAGTGACTAGATTAAGTGAATAAATTAAATTTATAGCGTAATGTAGTTAATTACATTTAAAAACTGGTTTTTTTCATTTAATTATTGCAAATGCTTTTTTTCTGTAGTTGCAAACACTTGAGTGATCATTACTCAATTAAGTATTGTTAAAAAAAAAAAAATAATAAATAAATAAATAATGTTCAAAATACGAAATTGAGTTATTTCCATTCATACATGGTTTTACAGCGAAATGCGCGTCTCAAAAGTGTTTTTATTTTATTATAAGAAAAAGATTATTTTCTTAAATATTGTGAACTAATTCTCTGAGGCTAATTATACCCATGTTTAATTTAAACTAATTTTAAATACGTGTAAAAAAAAAGGATAAACATAATAGAATAAAATTGAATAATACAAATTTTGCTCAAGTTAAAAAGAAACAACAATTGAATTATAAAAATAATTGCTAGAATTTTTTTAAATGTATAGTTCCTTTTAAGATTTTTCTTTGAGCATCTGTAAGTATTTGTAATCAAAATGCGATTACATTAACTAGTAGTGGTCTTAAACATGGCAAATTAAAAAAAAAACTAACATAGATGATGATTTCGGTGTTTACTAATGCTAATTTTAAGCTGGTGTTGAATTTTAAAAATAATTGTTGGCATTTTTGAATATAATTTTCTCCTCTTTTCTTGTTTTAAGATGTAATATACACAATCAAAATTTGATTAAGGTAATTAAAATGCCCTTAAATATTGTAAATTAATAATTTTTAATTATTATATTAAATTGAAACAATTTTTAATACTGATTTCAATGTGTTTTAACCATAAATTATAATCAGGTTAAACTGCGGTTGAAATAAAAAAAATTGCCTGCATTTTTAATTATATTTCTCTCCTTTTATTAAGTATTTTTCTTTGAATGTCTGCAAAATATATGTAATCAAAATGTGATTAGAATAAATAATAATAGCCTAAACATGGTAAATCAAAATAATTTTTAAAATCAATGATGATTTAATACGCAGTAATGCCAAGTAAATGAACGCGTAAGAAAACCACACTTTCTACAAATTTTTAATTTTGTAATAAATACACAATTTTGCAACACAGTCAAAAACTTTATTTATTCATATATAAGTGGGCGTCTTGTATATAAGAGCTTAGAATTTTAAATCTCTCTTTTAAAAGTCAATTTGAATATTTTTTTAATGTAAAATGTTTCTCAAAATTTAGATTAACGGAGTAAAATATCGTAAATAAAGTACATAAAATTTTTCTCCAATGTTTGTGAAATGATTATTTAAAAACAAAATTTTCCACCAGATAAAATTACCTCTTTAATATGAGATTATGGGAAAATTGTTGCTAAAAGTAAATTGCAAGTTTATGAACAGATCTTCAATAACAAAATATTTTATTTGGTATAAACAAACGGTTTTTAAATTTTTAAAAGTAATTGCTTGCATTTTTAAATATATTGTATAGGATAATTTAATGTAAACAACATTATCTTTAGGCCATATTTTTTTAATTTTTAATTTTATGAAATATACCGGAACGGTGAATAATTTATAGATGTTCCTTTACTTTACAAAACTTTTTAATAATTTTCGTAACGTGAATGTTATAAAAATTTCCTTATTTCTAAATAATTTTTTCTGTCTGTTTTAGGATTAACTTTATTTATTTTATGTTTATCATCAAATTTATCTTCTGTAGTTTCATAAAAGCTATTAAAAGCGAAATCTTTTGTTTGTGACTATCAGTATAATGTTTTCAAATAATAATAATAAAAAAAAGTTAGTTTACAATAAAAATAAAAGGATTAGATTAGCTTATGTTAAACACACAATCTTCAACGGCTCTATAGATTCGAAGATTGCAGGTCTATTTGTAACGCATACCAATCTTTTTCGGTCTCCTGTTTCTATTATCTTCAACAATACGTTGCTCTTTGTTTATCTCTGAATTTTTGAGACCTTTTGGATAATCCGTGTATTTTCTTTTACCAATAGAGAGTTTGTTTTTGAGAGGAGTTAGCTACCTTTTGACATTGTACATGAAAATGAGATCAATTATTATGGTGTGAGACTTCGTCAAACACTTACTTTTTAATGAATGGGTAATTAACAGAAGTAAAACAAAAATTGAATCACTAGGACTTTATTTATTTATTCATGAATACGATAATATTCGATAAACACGTGATAATAGCCAAAAAAAAAAAACCCTATTTGTTCAGTTAAATGCAGCTTATATTTAGCACTTCTAACATCTTAATTTCCAAACACCATTTTGTATACAATAAAATTTAGAACTTCTTTTATGATTAGCCAAATCTTCACGATGCTATACAATAAAAAAAAAGACATTTCAATCAATAATTCTTATATATATGTACATAATGTGTGTCTGTACTCTGGGACTCGTTTTCAATAAAATAAAGCACCTTTACCAGTTTTATACAGTTGCAGAACCCTCTTTTTTAAATTTAATTTTTTACACTCAAGGATTAACAATAATTTCCCTGATTATAAATGACAAATCCTTGTAAATAGGGATAGGAAGTTAAAAATTTGAACAAAATATAGGAGAAAGATCAAAATTTTGTTTGTATACTTTATAACTACTCACACGAATAAATTCCAAGCCATAGTCCATTTCACGCCAAATAGTATGAAGTAAGTCACTGATCATCGTCATATCCTCTTTTAAAAACTCAAATGAGTATGCTTCAAAATAATTTCGCTGATTGAAATTAATAACAACTTCGTAGTAAACAAACACAGAAAGGATAACTTTAATAACATATAAGGAAGATTTTAATAATATATAAGGAAGATCAAAATTTTGTTCGCATATGCTATAACTGTTATCTTGTTGACAAGGAGATATACTATACACTGTGGCATTGCTGCTTGTTGACTGGTAACTTAATGGGACGAATATTTGTGCCTACTGACACAGTAACAGTAAATGAACTGAAGATGCTCACAGAGAATGGCATTAGTGTCTACAAAAATGTTCCAATTCATCATCATCATCAGCAGCAGCATTATCATTGTCTGCAAACATGCTTAACATCACCATAAACGTCTTCTAACATGTTTCACATCGTCATCGCTATCAGTGTCTGCAATCATGCACCACATCATGATCACCATCAGTGTCTGCAATCATGCTTCATATCATCATCACCATCAGTGTCTGCAAAC
Source organism: Caerostris extrusa (assembly GCA_021605095.1). NCBI lineage: Eukaryota > Metazoa > Arthropoda > Arachnida > Araneae > Araneidae > Caerostris > Caerostris extrusa. Next base: position 22,835 of record BPLR01016631.1, on the reverse strand, counting down.
ATGCTCCACATCATCATCACCATCAGTGTCTGCAAACATGCTTCACATCATCATCAGTGTCTGCAAACAGGCTCGACATCATCATCATCATCAGTGTCTACGAACATGCTTCACATCATCACCACCATCCTCATTAGTTTCTGCAATAATGCTTCACATCATTATCACCATCAGTCTACAAACATGCATCAGCAGTGTTTAGCATCAATTTCTACAAGCATATTGTTACAAGCTTTACAATGTGATGGTAAAAGGACGGTCGCTTGAAAGATGTTCATGTGACCAAATGGAGTCACGTAAAAGAATTATGGCTTATTTACTTTTATATTTTATATCCCGTGGCACTAAAAAAATGTTTAATTGAAATTTGAAATTGAGGGTGCTATTTGTAGAATTTCCTTTGATATTATTGTCAGTTTTAACTTTATGTTGTTTCGTCATCTTATTACATTGTAGGAAATAATGGTATTTCTTGTGTCAATTTCGCCTCACCATGCTAATACCTATTTATTTTACCATATTCTCCTTATATTAACATGGAACATGCTTTTGTGATGGGTAACCTGTTGAAAATCATAGTGGAAATGTGACATATGTTATTACAAAATTCTTTAATGTAACCATTCTTTTATAAACCTTAGTTTGTTTTGTATGAAGAAACTTTAGATTTTTATTCCATGGTCTCCCTTGTATAAGGAGGTAACAGTACAGATCTCTTTTTAAAATATTATTTTTAAAAGCATTAAAATTGCAAAAAAAATTAACCATATTAATACATTGGTAAAAAGAACTATTTTAAGTTATAAATGTGGTTTGTAATATAAGTTCCATTACAACTTCAATAAAGTGGTTTACTTGAATGATTACAAATTTAATCAAATTAAATTTTTTTCATTCTTCATTGCGATGCTTCTATTCAAAATGTTCTGATTCAATTTCTTAAGAATTTCATCATAATAGAATCACGCACTAGAGGGTCGCTACCTACCTTTGCAGAAACCTCTTGTGAATTAAATTTGACTAGCATTAAGGAAATAATCCAATTGTTGGTGGAAAATCCCATTATTGCCAAGTTCTAATTTAATCCAATACATTACATTGATTCTATTTATCTGAAAAGGTGATGTTAATTTTTACATAATTTAAAAGATTAGCTAAGGGATGACTTGGAGATGAAATCAATGGAAAACTTTTCTGGCAAACAAAATGCTGAAAATTAATTAATTCTTTGTCTTGAAATGAAAATATAAACAAAAACAGGAAGGATAATTTATTTTGTTATGACAAAGCTGAAGTTCTTTCTACACTTGCAGTTATGTCTTATGGTAGCTAATACTAGATATTGCTGTTTTAATTTATTTTTGCCCTATTTGCGCATATAATTGTAGATTTATTATTTTATCGTTTCATGTTAAACATATACTACAGAAAAAGTAAATAATATAATTAATTTCGACCATTTTGTTTTTAATTAATTTTTTTAAGCTATTACATAGTTTTCTTCTTCTTCATTGGCGCAACATGCCCCATGATGGGCCAGGGCCGTCTGCCTACTGTAAATTTCGGGACAAAAGATGTTTTTCTTTTTACGGAGTAGGGTTGTCAGTCCTACGCTCTACGCTCGTTCTACAGTCATGTTAGACTGGATCTACGGTTTAAAGTGGATTCCGAACCACTATAAGCATTCATAGTACGCCAAGACTAGAATCCGGGGTCTGTGGCACCGCCATTTTTTAATTGTGGCTAGCACCAGATGACTATCAGACCTCATTATATATTTTTATTTATTAATAAATATTTATATCATTTTGTTTAATCTACAAATCCATTCGGATTGCTTTTTCCATTAAAAAAATCAATAAATATATATTATTTGTAGGTATTTAATGTATTTCACCTATTCTAAAAGCAAGCTGAAACATTAACATGAAAAGCAATGATTTTTGATTTTTCCTTTTTAACCCTGGCCAAGGCAAAAAAACACTACAATAAAAATATTACAAATTTTCGAAAAATAAATAAAAATAAGAAGTATATAAAAGTAATTTTTAAATTTTTTTTTTTTTTTTTTCCAACAGAAAGAAATTGTAAGAAATTTTTAATTTATAAATTTTTAATTTTTTTAATATTTTATTTAAATTTATAAATTTTTATTTTTTAATTAATTTTTAATTTTATAAATTTTTATTGTTTAATTAATTTTTAATTTTATAAATTTTAATTTTTTTAATTAATTTTTAATGTCATTTATAAATTTTTATTTTTTAATTAATTTTTAGTTTAATTTATAAATTTTTATTTTTTAATCCATGCTTAATTTCTTTTTCACTGGACAAAAACTGAATCGAATTAAAAAACGCGTTTTCTAAGCTCGTATAATATGATAGAAATGATCTAACATAACACAACATAAGCATGAATGAAATATTTAACTCTATTTACCTTACATGAACTAGTTTTACCACATAATATACCTGTATTATTCACATTTATTTAATTTGACATTTAATTACACGCGCTGAAGACATGAAAATCAAAAAAATGTCTCCAAAAAAAGTTTTTTAAAAAAAAGCTAATAAAATAAGTAGATGAGTAAAACCTTTATCCAAAACACACGTAATTCAACTCAAATGACGTAACGTTACGGCATAACTTTACTTCTTAACCTGCGTTTATCGAGTAGTTGCTGTACGAACTACTTATCAGAAGAAGTACAAACACCGTTAAAAAGCTTCAAGTCGTTTACATATGCCCTCTAAAATGTCAGACCTCTAAATGCCAACTCACTTTACTCATCTCCCAACATAAAGCGAGCACTATTGATTAAATACTCCATCAAATAAATTAATAGTTTAAAAAAACTAAAAACACGCTTTTTAGAGTTAATCAAATTAAAAAGTAAAAAATAATTGTTAACATAAGAATAAAATGACTGACGAGAAAATGAATGTCACTGTTCTAAAAGCGTGGGGTGCTCGATATCAATCGTTATAATTTTTCACTAGTTTCATTCCGAAATGCAGAGTTAGTTTTAAAATGTCATACAAGCGTACCCCACGCTTTTAGAACAGTGACATTCATTTTCTCTTCAGTCATTTTATTCTTATGTTAACAATTATTTTTTACTTTTTAATTTGATTAACTCTAAAAGCGTGATTTTTAGTTTTTAAACTCTAAAAGCGTGTTTTTTAGTTTTTTTTAAACTGTTAATTTATTTTTTACTTTTTAGTTTGACAGACAAACAAACATTCAGATGAAACAACTGTTTTCTTTTCTGAAAGATGCCTGTAAATGTTTCTTTGCAGCTTAAATAGTGTATATGAGGAGAAACAGATCTCCAGGGGAAAAAGTCAGTTACATACATACATACATACATACATACATACATACATACATACATACAGGTGAAGCTAATAAAAGCGTATTAAAAAGAAGAAACTTCGTTTAACCAAAATGACCTTAGAACACACACACATTCGAAACATAGGTAAATGCAATATTGGCAATGTACCTACTTGTACCAATATAATGTACCGTAAGAGTACCCTACGTGCAAGAGCTGAAACAAATTCTGGGAACTCATAACTGTAAACTCATGCATAGAACAAGCAAGAATATTATTTTCAAATCAAAGTTAATTTCTTCTCTTTTACATATATTGAGGTACACATAATGTATTTTTTGAATACGCTGTTTTTCACTACTTTGGCCATTATAAAATAAATATATTTTGTAAAAGTGTGATAAATCACACGGGCCGGAAAACATTCAAGTCGGGTCGCGGGTTGGCCACACCTGCTGTAAAGACATGCTCATCAAAAATAATTCCAAAAAAAAGTTTTCTAAAAAACAAGTAATATAAAAAAAAAAAAAAAAATTTTAAAGTCAATTTCTACTTTTTTTCACTCTATTGCAGAAAGTCTTTTATAAATAATTTTCATTCATTTTTTAAATTTATCTGGCGCCATCTATTGGTAGATATATGCAACTTGAATCTAAAAAAAATAAATTTAATTAAATTTAATTACTGAATTAATATTTGAAAACACTGTATTAACATCCAGTGTCATCCACTACAAGTTTCAAAAAATGTATTTGAACTTGAGTTGATGAATAAAAAAGTATTTTATGAACGATTGAAAATTTGAACAAGATATATATAGGGAGAGTGTGAGCTAATAGAAGGAATTGAAAAATAGTTCCAAAACCGATAGTAAAATAGTTCCAAAGTTTTTTAAAAAATGAATAAAATAAGTATAAAAGCAAAACCGTTAACCAAAACACATGTAACTTAACTCAAATAACGTAACGTTGCTGCACTTCTTTAACCTGTGTTTATCAAGTAGTTGCTATACGAACTACTTATCAGAAGAAGTACAAACACAGTTTAAAAGCTTCCCGTCCTTTATATAAGGCCTCTAAAAAGTCAGAGCTCTACTAAATGTCAACTGACTTTACTCATCTCGCAAACATAAAGAGAGAGAGAGAGAGAGAGAGAACACTATTGATTAAATATTCCATCAAACTCGTCTAACCAAAATGACCTTAGAATACACATTCGAATCATAAGTAAATGCAATGTAGTAACAAGTAGAGCATGCACCACACACTGATCTCTCACCTACGTGCAACACATTCTGGGAAATGGTAAAAGAAACTTTTGAGGATCAATAAAAAAGGAAAAAAAAAAGAAGAAAAACTTGGAATGGATTATTTGCTCCATTTAGGTAATGTGCAAACATTGCTTAGGAAAATGAGACTGGAACCTTGAAAATGATTGACAAAAGTGGGCTGGCATGGAGACATCTGCGGTAATTTGTAATCCGTGGCGACAGGTGTAATGACACGCGGCCGTTTAATGTATGCAATTCAGTTGTAATTCGGGGTAAATAAATTATTTGGAGAATGTCCCGTTGTTAATCATTTTCCTGCAGGTTTCGTATTATAAACACCAAAATTTTTGAAAGAAATTTGTTAAAATATTTTTAAAGTGTACTTTAATAAATAAGGGTTTATTTCTTATGTAGTTAAATTTTTTTGTGTTAATATTTTTTTATGTTAGAAGTTTTTATAATGTTAATTTTACGAAAGGGTTGGAGTCCTGAGGTGAAATGAATGTTTGTAGTGATTCGAATCCACTTTAAGCCGTAGGTCCCTGTGTAATAGAACAACTGTAAAGCGTTGGGCGTAGGGCTGACAACCCTACCCTGTCAAAAGAGATCCTCTTCTGTCTCGAAATCTGCTAGTAGACAGACGGTCTTGAGCCACCATGGGGCTGTTGCGCCACCGAAGAAAAAAAAAAAAAGAAAATTTGCTGTGTCAATTTTTTTTATTGCATGTGAATATTTTTAATATGAGAATTTTTTTTTTTTAATGAGAAATTTTTTATCGATGTTAGTTTCATAAAAATTAGTAAATGATAGCTTTAGTTAGGTAAAAATAATAATAATAATACAAATAAATAAATGTAATGTAATTAAAAAATAAATAAAAATATAATAAAACATCTATAATCTTTAATTTCCATATTTATAAAAATTGAATTAACAATATGCAATATCCTCATTAATTTTGTTGTCTTTTCAAAAATTTTTAAGCGATGTGAGTGCAAGAGAGAATTTCAAAAACTAAGATATTTCAATGCAAAAATACCACATACACCTCTTACTTTAAATTAAAACTGTTTAATAATAAGAAAAATTAAAATAAAGAAAATAACATAAATATTCCTACAAAGATCAAATTAACTAAAATTCTTATAAAAAATAAGAAATATTTCTTGAAAAAATATGTAGAAATATTTATGACAGATACACACAGGAATAAAGTAAATTACATTAAAGAATAAATTATTATGATCTTGATTATTATAATTGAAATATATATTCTTATTAATTTCACCTAGTATTTATTATGAAAGCATTGTATTTCAGTTTTAATTCTCTAATGAAGAACTTTAAATTATATATTTTATATTTATAAAATATTATAAATACTTTTACTTTTTTAAATTTGATATGATTATATTGTAAATTTGAGAGTTTTGTAAAATTTTCAGGCACGAAATAATTTTAAAACTTGTGGCTGATTGTTGATTTTACAAAATTTTCAAATAAATTTGGGACTTTTAAAAATATTTTTTTTTTGTGCATCTAAATTCTATTCTGTAGGTTCTAAGTTGATAATTCCTAAAGAGAAGATATTATAATCTAAGCATTTTATTTACTTTTAAATATTATTTTTAAATACTAAATAGTTATTTTTAATATTTACACTCTTCCTCTTTAATATTTCTAATTAGGTATAAAATGTATGTGTTTATGAAACTTATGTTATAATGCAAAAATTAATATTTTCACGATCACATAGTGAAAATTGTTTTGAAGTTATATTCGACATTTTATATGAATGGGTTTAGCCGTTACCATAGTAACGTTTTTACACTAATTTTTGAGGATTATTTTTATTTAAACATTATTAAACAAATCAAAACAAATTTTCTGTTATAAAATGACAACTAATGTCAAATAAATATCGTTCCGTTACATTATGACAAACATATAGAATATCTAAACAAATTTTTACTTTGGATCAAGTAATAAAACATGTCCTTTTGCTCCCAAGTTACACTTTTACCATGCTATAGTGATGTTATAGTTTTTCCTTCACAAAATTTTTGTATTTTTTTTAACAAGTTTGAACATGGTTTTGTCCTAGTATGAAGTTTGTGGTGTCAACAAAAATACAGGAAAATAAAACAAAATTGAGACTGGCAAAACATGTAAGTTAGCCGTAAATATATATACATAGACCATTTTTGCATAGTAATAAAAGCTGCAATAGTATCGGCGACATGTAAATTATCATGTGCTTCATAAAAACATACATATATATATATATATATATACATATATGTATATATATATAGAGAGAGAGAGAGAGAGATTTTGATATTTTTGCTTAAAAATGTTTATCCTCAAATGCGTGTTTAATCAAATAGGTAAAAGAAGAACATGTTTCAATATGATAAAGTAAAACTCTTAAATATTTTAAGAATTTGCTTATAATTTCTTTTATATATCACAATATCCTCATAAATTTTTTTTTTATTCTTTCAAAAAATTTTAAGCGATGCCACTACAAGCGAGAATTTCAAAAACTAAAATATTTCAATGTATAAATACCTCATACATAAGGGGTGGCCAACCTGCGGCCCCGCCTTGAAAATTTTTCAGCCTGTGAGATTTTCACACTTTTAAAAATATATTTATTTTAATGGTAAAAGCGGTGAAAACCAATGTATTAAAAAAAATACATTATGCGTGCATCCCTATTTCAAAAATGAATTGCCGAAATTATGAGAAAAAAAGACTTTGAGACTTTGATTTTAAAATAATATTCTTGCGAATATACGACAGATATTGCCTGTTTTATTTATGAGTTTCCAGAATAATTAAATTAAATTCTGCGAACTCATGATGTCTCATCTTCATCTTGGAACATCTAAGAGTTTCCCTCCAAAAAATGTCTACAGTGGGTCTATATCTAATATGGGGATATATAATTTTATATGCGGTCCGCGGAGTTATGAGACATTTCCAAAGTGGCCCATAAGATCATTTGGGTTGGCCATCCCTGACATTCACCTTACCATTTTAAATTAAAACGGTTTAATAATAAAACAAATTAAAGAAGATAACATTAATATTCCTGCATAGATCAGAATAAAAACACTTATAAGAATAGGAATAAGAAATATTTATCAAAAAAAAAAAAATCATCAACTACTGCGAATATGAGTTATCAGTGTGACCGTAGTGATAGAGCGTAAAGTGAGCGATCTAATCTTGTTTAAATATAACTAAATATATGGCCTGATAATTGGAGACTCTGGTTACTTCACAGCTGATAGTCGTGAATAGATTCTTTCACATGATAAGACACTTTCTGAATGCAAAGTCCGTTCCACTCACCCCGACGCAGTTTCGGTCTTGAACTGAAAACGCTCACGTTATTTTGACGTTCATTTTCAGCGACACACTAAAAGGTTATCAACAAGAATTCGCCTAAACTCTTCAAGGACGAAATGTTTTTAAGTGAAGAAGATATTTTATTTTTTGTTGTATTATGTTTTATTCATTTTATATAGAAGGCAATTCAACAATCCCTGAAAAAAAAAGTTATGGATATATATATATATATAGTTTGCATACTAATTAACTTCGAGGTGCTGCATCGCCCTGATAGCCAATTGGCTAGCACTGTAGCCTTTGCCGCCACGGGCTTCAGGTTCGAATCTTGGCGGCGACATGGATGTTTGTGAGTGGTTCGGAATCCACGTTAAGCTGCTGGTCCCGGTCTAATCAGCCTAAAAGTACCACAGAGCGATAAATCAAACCCTGGCAATGCAGTCCAAATTGGACCCGGGCCGTCAGCCTACCGGCTGATTCCGAATTTTTTTTTTTTTTTTGGGGGGCAGGGGCTGTTTAGCCCAACACTTTACATTCCCATTAGGCCGGTTATCTACGGTTTAAAGTGGATTACGGTTTAAGTAGATCCCTGGCATCGCCGGGATCTACTCGAACTCCAACACCTGTGGCACCAGTCTCTCGGTCATCAGGCCCCAATATATATATGGTAGAATATATGCAACTTTGAATTAATAATTATTTTTAATTGTGTAGAGTGCAGATCATACAGTAACTGGGTGTGGTTAGATTGAGATACTTGAGGCACAGGTGTGGGAACTCGCAGTTTTTATTTGCACACTCGCAAACACCACACAGATGCAATTAGAGACATACACTATTTAAGACAAAAGATATATAATTATAGATTCGTGGAAGGATTCCAATTTTGAGCCGAAAACCTGAATCTCAGCTATGCGCAGGGTGTACGAAATAGATTTCCCCTTTATCTGAAAGTCTTTTAGGGCAGCAGACCATTTCTCCTGAGGTCACAGTGTATAGGACGAAGCCCGGTACAAATTGATAATAATTAGCATGCAGTTCCCCGGAGGTTTGATCTAGTGCAGGGGTCGGCAACCTGCGGCTCGCTGCGGCTCTTTTGGATGTGAAGCTGCGGCTCTTTAGTTCCATACGCAAATATAATTTTTTATTTTATAAAAAAAAAAAAAAACATTTAAAAATCGTTTAAACATGTATGTACATAACGCAAACAAAAGTGTTCAACTTTAAAAGAAATCCCGCGAGTTGAGGCACTTCTATTCGTCGCATGGAATAGTCTTCCAGATTGCTACAGTGAGGTGAAGAAGTTGGCATTTGGAGTGCTGACTATCTTCGGATCTACATATTCGTGCGAGCAAAGCGTTCTCTTGCATGAATATAATTAAAAGTAAAGTAAGAAGCCAACTAACAAATGAAAATTTAGAGTCGTGTTTGAAACTTAAAACAACAAGTTATGAGCCTAATTTATCCAAACTTTCTAAAACCATGCAAAGCCAATGATCCCATTGAATTTGTTTGCTCAAATGTATGCTGTTATTTTTTTTTATTTTAAGTACAAGTGACATTGTTTAGTAAAGTTTAAATTTTCACTTGAATAACCATGCAAAGCCATCGCTCCCATTGAATTTGTTTGCTCAATTGTTTGTTATTGAAGTACAAGTTAGTGTTGTAAGTAAATGCTTAATTGTTTTAATTTTTTACTTACATAATAAGTAATTATCTAATAATGCCATATATATATATTATCTAATTTGTTGTGAAAAACACTACATATATATGAATAAATAGATATTTTTGAATAAATAGATTAGTTTTTTTTATCAAAAAACTTTATTTATGCGAGTACTATTTATTGTTGGCAAGAAAAGATTTTGTGGCTCTTTAAAAACTTTGAAATTTTGTACGGCTCTTCCGACTCAAAAGGTTGCCGACCCCTGATCTAGTGCATTACTCTCACTGCAATGAAAAATGAATAAAATCCCTATCGATTGGGGTGGAATTGATTATCGAACTGCCTGATTAAGTTTTCGGTTTTTATCTGATACGACATATAAATAAAACTCTAAAGGGAATGGTCCTTTCTTAAAGTATAATCATTTGGTTTTCATAGGGAACAGCTTTGATACACAGAAAAAGATGTTATTTATTATAAATAACTCAAGAAGATTATGCATAATAAGGTAAAGAAATAAATAAATATTATAATATTCTCTTGAACGCCACAGTAAGCATGTAAGTTCCTCCTACACGCTTGCTAGTGTGTAGGAGAAAGCTTATTTACAATTGTAATATAATTCCTTTATTATAGTCATTCTATAAGACTGTAGTTCCTCTATTATAGTCTTATTCTATCTTGTTTTTGTTAGAATTCTGTATTCGAATTTTCAGTTACTTTTATTTATCGAAAGGTTTTGAGAAATTCTTAGGTTATTTGTCTGTGTATGCAAAAATGAAATAGAGCATTTTACTGTAGTTTTATGAAGATGTATTTTACCAAATATTTTAAAGTCGAATCAATATCTGTAGAGTATGTATATAAGCATACAAATGTTGAAACTTTGTATCCAAAAAATATTGAATATATCTATTGAGAAAATTTTTGCCATACAGTCAGTTACTATTAAAACATTTAGGAGATTGCATTGTAAATATTAGCATAAGAAGTATTCTGATGCTGTTTAATAAAAGTACTGTTTTTAATTCTTTAAGTAAGATAGGTGAAATATCTGATCGTTAAAGGTTGCTAATCAGGGTCGGATTTAGATGAAAAGAGATAGGCTATTCCACTTGTGAGGCTCTTTTACCTCCCATTTTTAAGTTTGTAAATGACATGAGAGATAATAAAATACATCATTACTGTGATATATATCAATATGTTAAATGAAACATGTTGTGATGGTACTAATCTTTATAAAAAAAATGTGGCACGGATAATAAAAAAAATCGAGAGCACTTATTTGAACATTTATTCTTAGCACCCTATATAGTACTTATAACAATAACTAATCAAACATAACACACAACATTTACAAAGAAACAAAATTCAAATGCATTTTTATGTTTGTATATTAGTCATATGTGTAGAATTTCTCCTTATTTTCGATACAGTGTTTTAGTGTTTACTGTTTTTAAAATAATATAATTCTAATTTTGCTAACAATCTGAATGTAGGCCCCTCTTGATCTTGAGGCCCTAGGCTGAAGCCTAGTTAGCCTATAGGAAAATCCGGCCCTGTTGCTAACCCACAGCAGAATATTTTTTTTTTTAAAAAATAGAGATGTTTCGAAAATTCATTTCTGCAGTTTATAAAATATTGAAATGTGAACTATATTCATCCAAAATTTCTTTGCGTAGAAAAACTGTGTTAAAATGGAATTAAATTTCTTTAATAATTACGATGTAATTTAAAAAAATATGGCAGTTTAATACGAATTTTGAAAAATTCGCAAGTTAATGGAGGAAGATATGAATAAGTTCAATGGCAACGTGTGCCGCTGGGGAGCATTAGAGCTACCACCACTTTCTCCCATACAATATGCAAATGCCCTTTACAGCTTGGGAATGGGGGTGAAGTTCCCCCTAAAACTGTTCTCCTGGAAGACACTGCCGGGAATCGAACTCTTCACTGCGTCACGGAGCTAAGTCTTTGTTGTAGATTTCTACGTACGGGTGCTCCATCACAACTCTTGCCTCATGAGTCATGCATGCCCCCTCTCTTCCCTTTCCCTCCTTCCATGAGACCACATGGGTTCATGGACTTGGTGTAGATGTTGCTGCTGATATATATATATTGTTTTGGATTCATATAATTATATGAGTCAGTTTTTTTATGTTTAATATAAAAAAATTGTTTCTTACTTCTTGATTAATGATTTCCAAATATCAAAAATTGGCAATATTTGAAAACACAAGCTTATCTCTAATAAATATTTCACCACAGGCTTCAAGTTCAAATCCTGGTGGTGACAGGGATGTTTGTGGTTCAGAATCCACGTTAAACTGTAGGTCCCGGTCTAATTAGCCTAAAAAAGTGTGTACAAAATGATCGTAGAGCGACAAACTAAACCTAAACTGTAATAAATATTTCGGTTTTCTATAAAATATGTTTTTCCTTTTTTTTTTTTTTAAATATTATTCATGTTATTTCGGATAGAAACCAGGTCTTATTTCTCTTTAGTCAATTAGTAAGAATTTATAAAACATTGCAAATTAAAAAAAAAAAAAGCAAATTTGAGACATTTTCATGCAAAAAGTTATCTGAAATGCAGATAGCATTGACATTTTTGCAGTAAATCAAAGTCAACTAAAATTATTCAAAAAAGATAAAAAAGAAATAAACCCAAACAAAGGCAGTTACGCATTTTAAATAGTTTGAATAACATTAATGTAAAATTTCAAGTTTTAAATATAAAGCTAAATGTTTCATTTTATGTAGGTAACAACTGTTGTTGTCTTAATATAACTAATGTGAATTATCACTGATCTGAATGTGTAATAAATGCAGCAAGGTCACTTCTAATATAACCTAATAGCATAAGACAAATAGTCACTTTTATATCCTTGAGTTTTTAAATAATTTTTTATTCACACATAGTTAAAAAAAGGTCAGTAATTAATATTAAATATTTAGATAATAATCACAAGTAAAAATGAATGCAAATATTTTTATAATTAACTATTAATATGTTAGTCGTTCAATTAGAAAGTCTTTATTTATTTGACAAACAACGTTTGCGGCATATTGATCTAGCATTTTAGTTTAATTAGTAAATTTCTCAACACAAAATTGCATTAGTTTTCCGTGAAGATAAATTACTCAGTAATCTATTGATTATTTGAAATAATTGGGCTTTTATTTTTAATTCAGGATAATTGGACTTTCAACGAAAGTTTGTTCTAATTTAGATGGAGTGCATTTATTATAGATAAGATTAAACTTCGTTCGAAGCATAAAATAGTTTTATGTGGAATTTGTGTGTGTACATTGTCACATCCTTTTATTTTTAAATTTGATTTTTATCATGTGTGAACAGGGATTGATTTAGATGGAAAGAGGCCCTAGGCTATTCCACTTATGAGGCCCCCTTCACCTCCCATTTTTAAGTTTGCAAATTACATGAGAGATAATAAAATACACCATTACTGTGATATATATATCAATATGTTAAATGAAAAATGTTGTGATGGGTACTAATCTTTATAAAAAATGTGGCAAGGATAATAAATTTTAAAAAAGAGTCGAGAACATTTATTTAGACATTTATTTTCAGCACCCTATATAGTACTTGTAACAATAACTAATCAAACATAACACACAGCATTTACAAAGAAACAGAATTCAAATAATAAAAATCTTTGACTACGAAAATAAAATATGCAATAAAATTATCATATTTTCTATCAAATTAAGTTTTTAGAATAGTGTAATTCTAATTTTGCTAACAATTTGAATGTAGGCCCCTCTTGATCTTGAGGCCTTAGGCTGAAGCCCAGTTAGCCTATAGGAAAATCCGGCCCTGTGTGTGAACATGATGTTGTCATGTTTAGGGGTCCGTGACGTTATTCGAAAATGAGGGCTAAGCAAATAAAACTCCAATACAAATTTTGGCTGAAAATGGTACTTTGGACCCTTTAGTTCTTGAAATGATTCATGAATAACGTTAATCTTCAGGAATTTTCTGGAGAATTTGGTTTTGTTTGAAGTGTTTTGTAGTATGGTTTTGAATCACTTTTCATGTTTTGGGTTGGGATTTTAAACATTTGTATTTCCAATGGCTATAAGTTGTCGTAGTGCGTTGTATTAATTCAGCTTCTTTTTGAAGTTTCATATTTATCACTTTTAGCATTTTCCCATGCCTATTGAGCTGTATAGTGCTTCTTATTGTATTTGAAATACTTCATTCTTCATTTATGCCTAGAATTTTTTCAAACTTTGTTATATATTCTTTTGGCTATTGAATGTTATGGTGTTTCTTGTAGAATTTGGAATACTTCATTCTTCATTTACGACTACATTTACTTTTGTATATTCTTTTATAGATTCTTGAACAATCTATTCAGCATTGCTATATTCATGTGACTATTGAATTTGGCTATTCTTGTAGTATTCCAATCAACTGCTTCATATATCTCTTGCATTAATTAACATTGGTATATATTCATCCGTTCTCGAATACACACACATGATAAGTTCAAATTTGCCGATCAGATTTCATTTTTAAAATTTTTTTTTTTTTTAATTACATCATAAATCACAACAAAAGATAACCCATATTTTAACATAAGTTTTGTAGATCATTTTTAAAATAAGTTCTTGGTTAATTCTCAATTGACGTATTCTTTCGGAGCTATTTAGCCCCTGGGGACTCCATCTGCAATATGACAGGGTAAATACAGTTGAAACAATGAAAATTGCCTAGACTATATTTACAAATACTATAATAAAAATTAACTGAATAATCATAAACAAATAAATAAAGCAAAAATATTTAAAAATTAAATTAGAAATTAAATTAAAATTTTGCGCTCAATCTCCTGGATTGTAGTATTTTCATGATTAATAAGCTTGTCAAAAAATTTAATAAAGATGCGTTTAAGAAAATCTTTTAAAGAGAATTTTAACTTTATAGATATCAGAATTGCGCATGAACCATTTAGCATTTGGCGGATAGTGATATTTTATAAAGTTTAAAGCGTTGTTAAGTTACATTTAGCTGCATAGGACCAGACCGGGCAAGCGTACGTGAGAATTGGGTGAAGCATAGCAGTATAGTAATGAAGAATTTTGTTATCCCTGGTCATGGTAGAATTTCTGTTTATAAGTGGGTTGAGTTTTTGAAAGCAATACGAAATTTAGTTTTGGTGTACAGAAAATGTTGTTTCCAATTAAATGCTGATCCAGAATAACTCTTAAATATTTAATTTGCCGATTCAAGGGATAATATTATTGTTTATTATAATCAAATTTTTTTTACGTTTATTCCCAATAGAGAAGAAAACAGCTTCAGTAGTATCTACATTTAAAGAAATTTTCCATTTATCGAACCAGTTATTGAGAACTTTAAGGTGATTAGTAAGGGCGATTGCTAAGAATTTAATGTGCAAAATCATCAGCGTCGATAGCAGTTAAGAGTTTAGGATCAATTGGGATATCAGAAACAAAAATAGAGAAAAGAATTAAAATAAGTTGTTTTGCAAATAAACTATATATAGCGAAATTACTCATCGATTTTTAATTACATTTTTTTATGTTATTTATTAGATTTTTTTTAATGATGGTTTTTAAAAGAGTTCTAAAAAAAATGAAGTATTTAAAATCGAATGTATAGAAAGAAATTTAGTTTTTTAAGCATTTCATTAGCGTAGAATAAGGATATATTTTATATTGACTATATTAGATTTATTTCTTATTAAAATGTTTCATATGAATCATTCATAATTATTTCGTCATTGTTTTTATAGTGTTGGTTGGTTTGTAACGTTTATTTTAAATAAAAGAAATTGTAACCGAGCTTCCTCCGACACTGGCAAGAGCGCCTCCCTGTGGCGTGTAGGAAGAAATGGTCTGTAGGCCTCGAGACTCTCACCCGATAAGAAATATAGCGCAACCTGCAGCTTCATCTGATAAATGTTTAGTTTATAATCCCTCATCCTGAGAAGAAATATAGAAAATTCGCGCACTCTGCGCGTTACCGAAGCTTTCCGTTTAAAAAGTGATTCCGTCCAGTTTAGTTTAGTCATTAGTGATTTGATTTAATATACTAAATTTAATATGCCACTGTCCTTACAAGAAAAATGTTTTCAGAGAGGTTTTCAATGGTAATTCTCAAATTTGACTTTGTATGGAATAATATGGACAAGATTTCCATTAGACAATGAAAGGTGATGTTACAATAATTACTGAATCTACTGGTTTTCAGATCAATGATTTTAACACATGTGATCAGCAAGAATTAAACTCCCGTAGATTTTCTTAATGTAACCGTGTTTCCTCGCATTGGCAATATTACCCCCCTTCCTCCTCTGGCGTCCAAAAAAATGATCATTCGGTCTATACGGTCACCCGAGAGGAATTACTGTACAACTTGTGCTCCCGCTGAGAAACATTTAGTTTATAGCCTCTCATTCCGAAAGGAAATATATTTACCCCAGCAAAGGCGTATTAGTTGGCTTATAGACTGTCACCCATATAGGAAGTATATTTCGCTCCCTGCGGTTAGCCGAGTTTCGAGATTTTGACTTAGAAGTGGAATCTTTCCGCGAAACAATAATTATATGTCTTTAAATGTGTTAAATATTTTACGTCTCTAATTGTATGCATGTGGTGATTGTGCGTGTAATAAGTAAAGCTGTGAATTCTCCAACCTGTGCCTCAAGTATCTCAACCCAACCCCACCCAGTCACAATCTGGTAGCCCAAGCTGCATACAAAAAAATTGATTTTGAGAATTTTTCACGAAAATAGTATGCCATAAATAAAATTTATTTTTATATTAAACTTAAAAAAATATGCAAACAAAGTCAATTTATTTAAATAAAATATTAATGCCTCAAACGTTGATCAAAATAATAAATTATTATTTAATACATAATAATGCATACACCTATTAAATTCGAAACCAGCAGCAATTTCAACAAATATTTTATTTAATAAAAATGTTACGAATATTTTCTTTTTAGTAGCTTTTAATCGAGCTTATTTCCAAATTGAATATAATATTTCTACTCAAACCCTTTTTTTTTTTTTAAGGTTTAAAAAATGGAAATAGAATTTTAAGTATTCTTTATATATTTCTTATTTCCAAGATGTCTCCAGAAAAATTCTTAAGTATTCGTCGATATAAATAGCATTTCCAAATCATAATGGTAAGAGAAATTTTCATTTCAATATTCCATAGAGCATATAACAGTCTTCACTCAAGATCGCTTTCAATGCAAGCTTGTCTTTAACAATGCAAAAAACGCGACATTAAATAAATAAAGAAGTAAAGAAATTTTAAATAAAAACAGGCACGACAGTACTTTATCCGGATAAATTTTCCTCATCTTAGTTTTGGGAAAAAGGGTTCAAGAAGAAGCTTTTAGTTTTTCCAGGAAAGAATATTTTATTTAAAACCTCCTGATCTTTAAATGGGTGTTCGATACCGGAAAAATAGACTTACTTTATTTCAATTAAATTAATTTTGTCTTACTTTGACGTTGATCTATTATTTGAAATTAAGTTTTTTAAATAAAAAAAAACCAACAGTTATAACAGTGCTTCCTTCTATTCACACTGGCAAGAACGCCTCTTCTGGCGTTTAGGAGAAATTTCTGTCAGATGCCTTCAAACTCTCACACAGCAGAGGAAGTACAGCGCAACCTGCGCTTCCGCTGAAAGTATATTTCGCTCATCCAGCTGGTTAACCGAGTTTCTGCATTTCTGGCTTAGAAACGAGTGTAGTCCTTTCACGAATCTATAATTCTTGGAAAGAATAAATTGTCTTTAAATGTGTTAAATAGTGTATATCTCTAATTGTACGTATGTGGTGTTTGTGCGTGTAATAAATAAAGTCGTGAGTTCTCAACCTGTGGCTCAAGTATCTCATTCAAATCATGTTCAGTTACAATATGATTATTCAACCTGCACGCTACAAAATTGATTTTGAGAATTTTATTCACGAAAATGATATGCCATAAATAAAATGTATTTTTATATTGAACTTAAAAGAATATGCAATACAAGTCAATTAAGTTAAATATAGCATTAGTGACATCAAACATAGATCAAAATAATAAATTATTATTTGATACATAATAATGCACACTTATTAAATTCGAAACCAGCAGCAATTTCAGCAAATATTTTATTCAATAAAAATTCAATATTGATATTCACAATAAATGTTGCGAATATATTTTTATAGCTTTTAATCGAGCTTATTTCCAAATTGAATATAATATTTCTACTCAAACCCTTCTTTTTTTTGTGACAGGTTTAAAAATGGAAATAGAATTCCTTAAGTATTCTTTATGTATTTCTTATTTCAAGACGTCTCCATAACAATTCTAATGTATTCGTCGATATAAATAGCATTTCCAAATCATAATGGTAAGATAAATTTTCATTTTAATATTCCATAGAGCATATAACAGTCTTCACTCAAGATCGCTTTCGATGCAAACTCGTCTTTAACAATGCAAAAAACGCGACATTAAATAAATAAGAAGTAAAGAAATTTTAAATAAAAACAGACGCGACAGTACTTTATCCGGATAAATTTTCTAAATCTTAGTTTTGGGAAAAGGTTCAAGAAGTAGCTTTTAGTTTTCCAGGAAAGAATATTTTATTTAAATCCCCCTGATCTTTAAATGGGTGTAAGATACCGGAAAAATAGTCTCACTTTATTTAAATTAAATTAATTTTATATTTCTCTGACATTCATCTCAAATTGAGTCTTTTTAAATAAAAAAATCGAACAGTTTTTATTAAAATAGTATTCGTATTCGAGTTGTGATACATACATTCTGTGATTATATTCTTTTCTATCAGATGTGTTCAAAAATGCCCGTAGCAGATATTCGAGATAACGTGCAAACTTAGTGTGACTAAAATTCAAATCTACTGGCAGAGTTCATTGCAATCACTGCATTCAGAAACGAGGAGACTCGATTTCATGATAATAAAGCATCTCGCATCGACAGTTAGGCTTCAATTTGTCATCTGGTGAGAATCTTCCGAGCTTTCTTTCTTCGGTACTCAAATATGGACAATTCCCTGTACTTCTCTGTGATTAACTATATATTTATATATATAGTTCAAGCTCAACGACGGAGCTGTTGACACACACATAAATATCTCATAATATATATATATATATATATATATATATTATGAGACAAACAAATGTAATATTTGTAAATATATATATATATATATATATATATTTGTTTGTCTCATAATCCATTGATCACACTTACTGGTATAATACAACAATTTGAATCCATTGCCGGCGTGTTTTCTTGAGTGCCTTCATTTTATTTTTAGAAATAAGGAGAGTCGATGGCGATTGTGACAGCATATGTGAGCATCTCGCATCGGCATTCCAGTTACTTTGGGAATTTTCCAAGTTCTACTTGCACAGCACGAAATACAGCCCATTTATCTCTGAAAACCTTTTGTAAATCCATTAGTTTCTCTGTCAATGTGCTATTTGTAATATATGTAAATAAAGAGGTCTCTTAAGTATATAAACAAAAAAAATGTCATATTTTTGCTTTCACCCATCTTGATTTAATTTTTTTTTTTATCTTTATTTTATTGGATCAACAGATAAGTGTTTGTTTTTACGTTCATTGCATGTTCATTTCTTTAGTCAATGAAATTCAATAATAATCATATTATCAGTGCCAGCTTTTAATTCACGTGTGATATCAATTCAAGCATCATCTATCAGACAATCGGCCAAAACGAGACTGATAGCCTTGTTTTTCGATTTCCTCTTTATTTTGTTAAGCGTGCACTGGAGGAGTAGGGTTTGTTGGGAAACACAACAGGAAGAATCGATTACCAAATGTCTCGGAGATAACGCGCTTTTTCCGCTCACATTTCGATAAATATGTCACTGGCGAAAATTGCAAAAAATGAAATCGTTTTCGAATTTCAATTTGCCATATATGAATGCATTATGTATATTTTTTTTTTCAAATTGATCAATTTGAACTTGTTATAATGGTAAAAAATGAAGGTTAAAGGATTTTTCGTAAACATAATAATATAAAAATTAAATAGATAACTGCTACTATAATTAGTCGAATTGTTTCTCAAATTTTAATGTAAATAAGTCATTTTACTACGAAACTCATATTAGCTTTTAATAATGACATCCACGTTGAAATAGGGCCTGATGGCCGAGTGTCCTACGCTCGGTGCCACAAGTTTAGGGTTCAAGTTCCGGCAGTGCCATGGATGTTTGTTGTTTTCCGGAATCCACTTTTAACTTCTCGAACCTGGCCAAATATGGCTGTAGAGCGTTGGGCATAGGGCTGACAACCTAAGGCTAAAGTGGGAAAGAAGATTTCACATCATCTATGTTATTTCCATTTCGTTGTCATTGGCGTTTTTTTTCATCTCTATGTAGACAAAATCGTAAAACTTTTAAGGAGTGGAAACCTACCCCCATAAAAAAGAAAACATCTACTGTCTCTAAATCTGCCAGCAGGCAAACAGCCTTGGCACATCATTGAGCTGTTGCGCCACTGATGATGATGATGATGATGATGATGATCCACATTGAAATCGTACTATATAAATTTGCACTAAAACTCTTTTTAGTGCAAGTTATGTAACACGATTATGCAGCAATTTTCAGCAATCAACGCAACAATAAAACGTAGCTACAAATTGAGTCAAACCGTACTTATTTATATTTCTTATTTATATTTATAATATAAATAATAAAAATAATATTAATAGCAATATAAATCAGTATATTATTACTTATTTATAATTATTTTTATTTTAATAATGTTTTAGATAATAATTTTATCACTTATCTCTTGCTAGCTTCACATTTTGGCCAGATCATTGATCTTATATATATATGCATCAACTTCAAAATATAATCATCATGTTTATATAAAAAAAAAAAAAAAAATAGATAAACGATTTGGCCAAATCGCAAAATAGGAGCCGTTAGGATTTGGTGACTTTTTATGGCGTCAATTGAGTGATAAATCGCCAAAATGTGGTAACCAGAGTTTCTTGTATTGTTTGCAATTGACTTCATTTATAGTCGCAACCCGTTACTTGGCGGACTTTGGCGAAAATATTTTTGACGCCAAATCCCAACGACCCCTGTTCTGCGATTTTACCAATGATTTGTAAGAAGTTAAATAATAAAACACCTTACAAATAAAAAAAATAAACATAAAATTTATGATATTTTTGCATTTTTTACGTAAACTTAAAACACTTCAATTTTTAATTTAAACATAAAGACATTTGGGTGGCCGAGTGTCTAGCGCTCTGGCGCTCGGTGTGACAGGTTTCGGGTTCGAGACCGGCGGTGCCAGGGATGTTTGTACTGGTTCGGAATTCACTTTAAGCCGTAGGTCCCGGTCTCCTATGATTGTAAGAGCGTCACGGAGCAGAAGTCCGACTTCTACCTACGGGTGCTCCATCAGAACTGAAGCTGCACCCCTCTTCCCTCCTTCCATGAGGGACACGACAATAACAACATAAAGACACTTGTTGTATAACTGCTTAACTTGTATAGCCATTTGTTGTATAACCACTTAACTTGTATAGTCACTTGTTGTATTATCTAGTGCATTGGTTAAAAGCATAATCTTTCGGATATAAATTGTAAAATGTAATTGAATAGAAAAATATTCATTTATCATTGGATGATACTGAAGACTGCAACAACATGACCAAAAATGGATGACAAGAGTTCTGTAGGTTATATAATAATGGTTTTGGGTTTTAATTGTCTGAAAAATGGGTACAAAGTGTTGCCAAGATTACTGATTAACGAAATTTTAATTAATGGAATTCGTTGGATGACAGGATACTTGTTCCGTATGATCGTATTTCACCATTTGACGTAACTTCCGCTCTGTTTACATTGGCATTATCGTGTGATAGTTTTGCAAATTTGAAATTGCTCCTACCTCTTAAATAGAAATAGTTTTCTGTTCATTGTTTAATAGTGTTTTCGAGTACTAAATAAAATAGTTGAAAATGGGTATAAATAGTTGTCATGGTTACCGCTCAACAATATTTTATCAGTATAAAAAAAATAATAATGATAATAATAACTTAATGCGTGGTAAGATTGTCATCAGAAAACCGCAAAATTTCACATCATTTCGTTGTTATTGGGTTTTTGCTTTTTTCTGTATGTAGATGAAATTGCAAAACTTTTGAAGCGTAAAAATTGAGTTCTCTGCATTCTATAATGAAACATAATGATTTGAGATAAATATTGTATAGTATGAATGGTGTAAGTAGAACCAAAATTCAACACTAATGGTTCGTGAAATAGTTAATAAAAAAAGGTATTATGAATTGAATGACATCAAATTCATAATCGAAGTAGTATAATAATCCAGACAGTAGAGTAATATAATAATACAATAAAATATATAGTAGTACAGTTTTATTTTAAAACGCATAATATAGCAATACAGTTTTTTTACAGTTGCTCTGATTATCTGAGCCCTTCTTAGGAGAATTTCTCGCTTTAACAGTGTTATTGAAAAATCATTTGGTCTTTTTTTTTTCCATTCTAACCAAAACTTTCATACCTCTAATATGCATCTTCCATTCCGGTGTTAAGTAGTGCATGTTCGTTTGGAAAATGAAATTTGTAACAGAGATGCTGTCCCACTTTTGAAGGAGTTATGCATTCTTCCAAGAAATAGTGTCTGATTGCTTCTGGATATCTTGAGACCGTGTCAGATGAACAGCGAGGAATTACCTATCATATGATTTCAGACATGATTGGAAACCGAAAGAACAACAGATTATCAAAAGAAAATGGTACATTACGATGGTCTAACATCTTCCTTACAAACAAAAATATATCAATAATTTCTTCAAACTAGCAATTGCATTCTGTGTTTTAATGAAAGCATTGGAAGAGTACTGCAAAAGGACTGTAAGTACATGCAGTACATAAAAAATTAATAAATTGTGTGTAAATATACATTTCGTCTCCTTATTTAGGGATTGTTTACTTAAATCCGATTTATTCGGGGTTTTTTTTGTTTTTGTTTTTTGCTTATTTCAGCAGATTTGTACCATATTAACTCCTGTATTGCAAGCCAAGTACAGATAAGATACTATTAATCTTTGTAATCGGATAGTTCAATATCCATATCCAGA
>BPLR01016630.1:0-33359 GCA_021605095.1 Caerostris extrusa | reverse complement strand
GGAGAGAGTGAGCTAATAGAAGGAATTGAATAAATAATAAGAAAAAAATTCTCGTTTTTCAACTGTTATGAATGTTCGACATTCCTACTTCCGTCAGCACACATGTAGAGTGTAGTCAATTTTCATTCTAGCACGTTTAAGTATAACTCTTAATTGTCTATACCATCTCAGAATACCATACTGATTTTGAAATGTATCTGCACTGAAGTATACAATGAAGATTTAACATATTCTAAAACACAAATTATAATTCGCTGTTTGACATTTTGCTAGATTTGAGCTCTTTTCCTTATTCACCTACATAGAAATGTAGACGTGGGCCAATTAGTTTAGAATTCAATAAGGTCACCCTTTTTTTTATAGAAATTTCAAAGGAATCTGCGTGTGTCATAAAAATATAACAAGAAGCTTTCAGAAGTAAGCACCAGACGTAACAATAAAAAAAAAAATTAATAAAATAAACATTAAATTTTAACAACACATAACCATAAAAAATGAGAGATAAAATAGGAGAAGTAAAAGAGAAAAGTATTTAAGAAACATTAAAGTAAGAGTTACATATTTACAAAACAAAGCTTATTTCCCAAAATTTGGTTTCCATTTTACTTTTTACAGTTTATTTCTTAAACCTTTATAATGAATTCGAGCTGAGAACAGCTAAATAATATGTGAATTACATTCTGCATTTCTTCTACTAGACATATCAGTTAAACATAGATTAGATCGATTTAAGTTGAAATTGCCATATCAACTCATAAACTATGTAATTATAAAATGAATGAAAAAATGATCCTCTGGGGAAAAGAGAGAAAGTAGTCTTTGGTGAAAAATTGTAAAATGTTTCTAATGAAATGAGGTATTATTATTACAATTTTGATATTTTTTGAAATACAATTATAATAACTCTTTGGCTTTAAACTGCAGTTGTAATTATAATTACTCCTTGCCTTTAAATTGAAGTTATAATTTTCGGTTGTAACAAAAAAAACGATCAGATACGATTTGTAGTGGAATATATTTTATCAACTATGAGGTATTAATCTATTGTTATTAAAAATGTTGTACTTTTTGAAATACAATTATAGTAACTCCTGTTTAAACAACTGTTGTTTAAAGACAACAGCAGCTTTAATTTTCCGCTGTAACAAAAAATAGATCAGATACAATTTGTAGTGGTATATATTTTCTGAAGTGTGAGGTATTAATGAGGTATTGTTATTAAAATTTTTGTACTTTTTGAAATACAATTATAGTAACTCCTTTCTTTTAAACTGCAGTTATAATTTTCGGCTGTAACAAAAAAGTAATATTAAAAAAATCAAAGTCAATTCCTACTTTTTTTCACTATATTGCAGAAAAGACTTTTAAAAATAAAGTTGAAATTTCCACTTACAACTGGCGCCATCTATTATTAGATACATGCAACTTAAATCTATAAAAAATAAAATTAATTAATTAAATTTAATGAATGAATTAATATTTGAAAAAACTGTATTAACATCCAGTGTCATCCACTACAAATTTAAAAAATGTATTTGAATGTGAGTGGTTGAATAAAAAAAGTATTTTATTACCGATTAAAAATTTGAGGAAGATATATACAGGGAGAGTGCGAACTAATAGAAGGAATTGAAAAATAAGATCAGATACAATTTGTAGTGAAATATATTTTCTGAGGTATGAGGTACTAATGAGGTATTGTTATTAAAATTTGTGTACTTTTGAAGTACAATTATAGTAACTCCTGGCCTTTAAACTGCAGTTATAATTTTCAGCGGTAACAAAAAAATGATCAGATACGATTTGTAGTGGAATAAATTTTTTAAAACGTTTACTTTTATGCAATTGATTTATCTGACTTATTTGTAAACGTTTTTTATGTAGAGTAAAATATCAAGATAAAAATAGTACTCAAGAAAAAAAAATCGAATAAATCCATTTTCGATTCGATTTTTCAAATGGAAAGATATTACAAGCACTAAATTACAGTACTTCAATCAAACCCAATAATTCACTTTTAATTATCCAGCATATAATCATTTTCGCCACAGATTTATTTTTTAGATTAGAATTAGAATCAAACAAAGGAATGAAAGTTCATGATAAATCTAAAACAAATAATTGACGTATTAGGAAACGATAATTAAACCAAGTGTCTAATATTACGATAGAAATACGTACAACTGCAATAATATACAAATTATGATATAGATATGTTAAATAAATCCTCATGTTTTCACGCTTATATGTTTGAATATCATAACATTTTTGTCTGATATTAAACATTGCCAATTTCTATTTCCATTTTTGGAAATAAGTAGATTTTATATGTTTAACTTTTTCCAAGAATATTTTTATTCCACACTTATCACCATTAAAATAAACAGTTACTGTTAATAGAAATCGAAACATTTTTGCCATTTCCCTTAGATTTAAAATTAATATTCTCTCAGTACTAAACCTTCATTACCAAACAAGTAGTGGTATAAGCATCGTCATTAATTTATTTGCTCTACGCTTGTTGAAATTTTCGCTATTTTAAAATTCAGAACAGAAAATCAATATAAAAGTTGCGGAATGATAAATTATCAGGCAACAGCAGTTTTCAATTTTAAACTATGTGTCGATGTTAATTAGTAATGGTGTTTACATTTCTGAAGGAGAAATATTTATGTGTTAATTTTACTTGAAAAGTCAATTATTTGACTTGATACCTAAATAATTCCATTTCAGATTGAGTTGTATTTCCTTTGTTCAATTAAATGTCTATATTTCATTTGTGGTAAAATAGAAACAGATTTTACATTCTTCTATTAAATATTTTTTTTAATTTTTAAATTATGAAAAAAATATTTTAAATTATTTTAAACAAATAATTTTAAATTAAACTAGTAATATGATGTTTTAAACCCCTCTATCTCAGGATATAATTTCTTTGATAGTATATTTATTTTCTATAGATTTAAAATAATATACATTTTGATATTTTAAAAACTAAAATATATTTTTCTTTAACGTTGTTCAAGTTTATTATTATCAAATCCATTTGGATCAAAACTATAGAGAGATCTCGAAGTATGTTTTTACTGTATTTAAAATTTAAAATAAAGCTACGTTAAGCTTATATTTTATTATTTTTTGTTTTTTGTACCTCTTATCGGTAAAAATGTATTCTATTAATAATGAAATTTTCTATTCATTAAACAAATTACTCCATTTCATTGCATAGCAAAAATATATGATTTACTCTTTATCATTCTTCTTTATTATCTAGGGATTGCCTTCAATTAATTGTTTATTCTTTTTTAAATGCCGTATATTCCCGTGTTTAAGCTGGCAGTTTTTCTACAGTTAAATTAAGGGAATTGTTTTATATTCAGACACGCTAATCTCATAAAAAGCGTAGGCGCTTTTCCCTTAGCCATTCACAAGAGGCAAAAGTCAAATTTCTCTAAATATAGCACGTTTTTTTATCTTTAGTTTATATTTATTAACTTTTGAAAAAAAAAATAATGAGTTATTCATTTTATGAAAATGAGATGTTTTATTTCCGAAATTGATTATGTTGCTTTTTTTGCATTGTTGCCAAAACGAAAAGTCTGATGTTGGTGAAATTTGCGTCCAGCTAACGAAAAAATAGCAAAATATACACAAAAAAATAATGCAATACCGTAAATAATTAGCATATAAAAATGGAAAAGGAAAATTACTTTAGTTTTTAACTTGCTTTTTGGGTATTTTTATTGCATATTTTATGATAAAAGAAAAGAAAAGTCATATAAATATTTCCAAGTCTATGTCAGAAACAGCATTTTGGAGTAGGTAGGTTGTCAAATTCACTTTCCCTCATTGGGATGTCTGGATTCATACCATCATCACTTTCAATGCTTTAAGTGCTAAAATTTATGTCCTCTTCACAAACAAAATCATCTTCGGCTTATATACGAGTACATCTACATCACTTCGGCTTATATACGAGTACATCTTCATCACTTCGGTTTATATACGGGTTTTGAACTTTGACCAATATTTTTGAAAAAAACGAACTCTCAGCTTATACACAGATTGGTTTATATTCAGAAATACACGGTGATATTTTTTAATAACTTATTCTGTTCGCAATTTAATTGGCAAAAACAGTTACGTAATATAGAATAAATTGTTATTTGTTGTTATTGTTATTTTTCCTATGTAAAAAAGTTAACAGTTTAAATACTTATCAGAAAATGTTTAAATACATACATAAATACATTTCACATATATATTAAATACCTATCATAGTTTACAAAATTATGTGTAGAAATTTTATAAAATATCCTAAATTTTAATTACTTTTATTAACCATGCCTACCTCATTAATAAATATGTCAGCATTTTATTACTGTAAAATAATGAATCTCTATTGCTGAATAAACCCTTTTGAATATATTTTACCCGTGCAATATTAATCAAATAATAAACCTCATAATGCCGAAAAACATAATTTTAACAAAGCCAAACAATGTTTAATATGTAAAAGAACATTAACATATGTTGAAATTAAAATATTAATCTTTCTAATAAAATTCGAATAAATTTCAAATAATTCTTACCATCAGATAGGCCTTTATACGTAACTGTTAAAATTTATTTAATTCGCATTTTGCTAAATAAAAGCGTTTTGAGAAAAATTTTCTTAATTTGCCAAACTATTTTCAAAACCTTCTGGTTTAATCCTTTTGATGATGGTTTGGTTACCTACAGGTGTGAACTAATTTAAAATACCATTAGTATTTCGTTTAAAGGAGTAACAGAAGTAAATACCACGGAAATGTTAATTCACTTCGAATGAATGA
Source organism: Caerostris extrusa (assembly GCA_021605095.1). Classification (NCBI taxonomy): domain Eukaryota; kingdom Metazoa; phylum Arthropoda; class Arachnida; order Araneae; family Araneidae; genus Caerostris; species Caerostris extrusa. The sequence continues at coordinate 28,524 of BPLR01016630.1, read as the reverse complement.
AAGATTTACAAGATCCTGCTTACAAAGATTCTGTTGTTTCACCTGCAGAATGTTCTTGTTAAGCAATGCCCCCTTGGGGCCGAAAAGAGTGTTCCGCTAATCCTGGCTTTTGGGTCTCCAACAATCAAGAATGTTTCTATTTATTCCCGAAACCTTTAACATAGACTGTTTATCTTCGTAAAAGGAAGAACAAACTTAATCAGTTGTATTATGATCAATGTTCCCAGATGCATTAAGTAAGGAGATGAAATATTTCAAATACTGTAGAAATTTAGATTATAAGGAATCATGATTTTGGGACGAATGCATTTGGAATGCACATTACAACTATTTGATATTTTGACTGAAAAATTGACTAGCATTTGATTTAAGGAGTTAAAGGGAAATATGCATATGAGAAGGAAACTTAACATAATAGTATCTATGCTTCATGCTTTTTCAAATTATTAAAACTGACATATAGTTATTTAAGTTAATATATAATTTTATTACTAATATGAATACTGGGGTTCTCGGTGCCACAGGTTTCGGATTTGAGTCCCTGCGGGGGCATGGATATTTGTAGTGGTTTGAAAACCATTTTAAATCTTAGGTCGTGGTATAATATGATTGTAGAGTGTTGGGCATAAGGTTATCAACTCAACCACGTAAAAAGAAAACATCTCCTGTCTTGAAATCTGCCAGCAGACAGATGGTCTTAGGCTATCATGGGGCTGTTGCGCCAATTAAGAAGAAGAATATGAATATTATCATTTAATTAAATATACTCTGATATATTTTAATAATTTATTCTGTTGGCAATAAAATAGGCAAAAAGAGTGATGTAATATAGATTAATTTGTTATTTTTTCCTATGTAAGAAGGTTAATAGTTTAAATTCTTATAATAATATGTTTAGATATATATTTAAATGCATATCACACTCATATTAAGTACCTATCATAATTAGTTTATAAGAAAATTGCATATATAATATATTATGTATAAATATATGTATAATATATTTAAATTTTAATAAATTTTATTAATCATGCCTACCTCAAAGATAAATATGACAGCATTTTATTACTGTAAAACAATAAATCTCTGTTGCTAAATAAACCCTTGAACAATATTTTTACTTGTGAAATATTAAAGAAATAGTACTATAAAAACTCATAATGTAGAAAATATAATTTTAACAAAGTCAAACAATATTTATTATGTTAAAGAAAATTAACATACGTTGAAATCAAAATATTAATCGTTCATACAAAATTCGAATAAATTGCAAATAATTCTTACCATCAAATAGGCTTTTACACATAACTGTTAAAATTTATTTAGTTCACATTTCGTTAAATGAATGCCTTTGGTGAAAAATTTTCTTAATTTACCAAACTATTTTCAAAACCTTCTGGCTTAATCCTTTTTGATGATGGTTTGGTTATCTGCAGGTGGGAACTAATTTAAAATACCATTAGTATTTCTTTTCAAAGGAGTAACAGAAGTAAATACCACGGAAATGTTAATTCACTTCGAATGAATGAAAGATTTACAAGATCCTGCTTACAAAGATTCTGTTGTTTCACCTGCAGAACGTTCTTGTTAAGCAATGCCCTTGGGGCCGAAAGAGTGCTCCGCTAATCCTGGCTTTTGGGTGTCCAACAATCAAGAATGTTTCTATTTATTCCCGAAACCTTTAACATAGACTGTTTATCTTCGTAAAAGGAAGAACAATCTTAATCAGTTGTATTATGATCAATGTTCCCAGATGCATTACGTAAGAGGTGAAATATTTCAAATACGGTAGGAATTTAGATTAAAAGGAATCGTCATTTTGTGACGGATGCATTTGGAATGTACATTACAACTACTTTATATTTTGACTGGAAAATTGACTGGCATTTGGATTTAATGAGTTAAAAGGAAATATGCATACGAAAAAGGAAACTTAACATAATGGTATCTATGCTTCATGCTTTTTCAAATTATTATAACCGAGGTATAACTATTTAAGTTAAAGTATTATTTTATGAAAATTAGTTCTTGCCAAAGAGATAGGATGATAAAATGATAACTCTAGAACTAATTTGAATATAGGCACTCACTGCCTCAGATTTCGAGTTCGAGCTGGCGGTGCCATGGATGTTGTAGTGGTTCGAATCCCCTTTAAACCTTGTATAATATGACTGTAGAGCGTTGGACATAAAGCTGACAACTCAACCAAGTAAAAAAAAAAAAGAAAAAATGCTGTCTAGAAATCTTCCAGCAGACAAATGGTCTTGGACCACCATGGGTCTGTCGCGCCAATAAAGAAGAAGATGAAGAATGTTATCAATTAATTTATTGCATTGAATTATCATTTAATTTATTGTATTATCAACTTCATAACAATTGAAATTATGTTATTAACATTAAAACTAAAATTGGAGCTTATTATTAGTATGAAAATGTCTCGGCTTCCAAAATTAAGGAAAAATCAGACAAAATGTTTAGGGAAAATGTCTATGTAGGGAAATTGAATCAAAATTTCCAAGAATCGATCTGGAATCTCTTTTTATTAAATGATGATCTGTGCTTTTATAGTAAGATACTAAATGAGTGTTTGTAAAGTTACTTAAGGAGATTGTTGGTTTTGCAGGATCCAGGAACCTACTATTATCAAAGCTATTTCATTGAAAGAAACTGATTTTCTAGATCTAGTGCATGCGCATTTACAGATATCTTTTTAGTTGAATGCTCGGGTTTGGTTTACATTAAAAAAACATTACATCTCATCCATCAGTTATATGGCTATCCTTACGCTGGTACATACTTTGATACCTACAAGACGATAATGCTAATCCACATAAATCTTGGTTAGTGAGAAATTACATTCCTGAGTAGCCTATTGTGTGTTTGGATGGCTAGACCTTTCTACTGAATTGCATCCGACTAATTATCTTTGGGAAGTTATAGACAGATGTATTGATGTACCACCTACTGCACTAGGCACATCAATACATCTGCACTGTACCTACTGTTTTCCTCTGCAGTCATTTGGGATTTTAAGTTGCTTTGTTACAGTGTTACAGTGAAACATCATCAATTTGATCATGAAATAAATATCGCTTTCGTCTATTGGAGGTGCTCTTATTCAATATTGAAACTGATAACACATTGAAATCAGATACTAGATTTTTATTTTGTCTATTTTTAAGACAGAATATAAACCTATTGTTTTTCTTCTGCAATAATTTGTAAAGCAATAAAAATTTTTTTGGAAATTTTTATTAAATTCCAATGAATAGAAATTTCATAATTATGATTTTTTTTATGGTTTTCTTTAACTATGGAAAATATTTACCTACGAATGATTATTATCTATATGTTTAATACAATTTTTTAAACAATTAAACACTGCGTAAAGAATATAATACATATGCAAGATAATAAAATACGTTTAATTGTTTATTACACTTCTATACCAATTTTTTTAAATTTTAATTTTTTTTTTTTTATTAAAACATTATGTTAGATAATTTGTGCTTTTCTGTTATTATAAAATTCGGTTCTTAACATTAGATTTTTATGAATAAATTTAAATTGAATTATACATTAATTTTTAATAATGTACAGTTCATTAAATACATATTGTTAAAATGCATGTATGCTTGATTACCAATGATTTTTATAATGTATTTTCTATACATGTCTACGTAAAATAAATAAATAATACCTATAATTAACTAATAGGATATTTAACAATAAACTATTTAGTATAAAATTACAGATAGAAAAATTATTTCACATCCTTTATATCATAATAAAATATTTTATTATCTTATCAATGTTTACCTAAATTTTACAGAACTTTTAAACATGTTTACATTACATGATTTTTTTAAATGATGTCTGAAAAAAATTATTGTATTATTAAATTATCGAATTAAAATATTTATTCAATATTTTGTTTTAATCTTATCACTGTAAAGAAAGGAAAAATAAATTTATGCAGCTGAATACAAAAAATATTAGAACACATGATTAAATTTACATAAAAGGGCAGAATAAAGTGTGATTTAATTATTAGCAGTATAATGAAGAAAAACATTTAATATTGTGTTGCTTTGAAGCATTAAATATAAATTTATATAATATGAATTAAAATAGAAGTTTTTATACAGATTTTGACTTCTACTAATAAAATCTCAAAAGCTTCAATTATATTGTAATATTTATGAATTAAATTGATACGAAAATTTATTAAAGAAACACAAATAATGATTTATTCATAAAATTCAATTATTTATTTATACGTAATGATGCAAAAAATAAAATACATATATAACACAGACTAATCTTAAAAGCCTTTCATTCTGTCTTGTTTTTTTTTTTACTTTCTAAGACTTATATGAATAGTTGAAAATTCTAAAATTCTCAGTAAAATAATGCAGCATTTCTTAACTATTTCTGTAAAGTTTTTCTAATAATTATAACTTAACTATTTCTAAGAATTTCTTTAGTTACTACTTTATTTTTAAAAAATAATAAAAATTAGTCTTCAATACTAACTGTTTTTATTAAGTAATAGTTAAGAATAATTTATTAAGAAATAATTCAGTTAGATATTTCGAATTAAAAATAATGAAAACCTTTTGAAGATTATTTAAAAATTATGCACATTTTATAAATCACTTTTTATATACTTTTTATTAAAAATTAAAAACATAAATTTTATTAAATGCATGAAAAGTTTTACTCTTTAAAAATATTATATTTAGTGGATTAGAATTTCGTTATTTTTTTTTTTTTTTTTAATGCAGCTGGCAAATTCATAGACAGTTGTCTTGGATGCCTTAAGGCAAACGCTGCACAGACGTTACTCACTTAGCACTACCCAGGAGGTGCGTGTAGCCTGAAGGTAAGTTACGGACGCGGAGTAACATTATCACCGCAACGCTCTAAGATCCTGTTAGAGCGGGACCTACTGTTTAAAGTGGATTCCGAACCACTACAAACACCCATGGCAACGCCGGGATTTGAACCCGATACCCGATTGTCATAAACTCATTAAATAACAACATTTCGTGAAATTAGGATCGGTTTTTTTTCCTTTCTAATGCAGCTGGCAAACACTTAGACAGCTTGGTCATGGATGCCTTAAGGCAAACGCTGCACAGACGTTACTCACTTTGCATTACCCAGGCGATGCTTGTAACTTGAAGATAAGCCACGGACGCTAAGTAACAATGCCCCCCGCAACACTCTACGATTCTATTAGACCGGGACCTACGGTTTAAAGTGGATTCCGAACCCCTACAAACATCCATGTCACCAGGGGACTCGAACCTGAAACCTGTGGTACAGAGCGCTGCCGACTCTGCCAGTCAGGCCCCAGAATTTCGTTATAGTATATAACAATTTTAATTGTTTGAAATTGATTCAGTTGTCCGCAATATAGAAAATTCGAATGAATGAAAAAGGATTGGCAATTTTAAAATTAATATTTTTGCTACATGCTAATAAAAATGTCTTCTCGGGATCTATCCTGTAAAATCTATCTATGAATCTGTCCTTCAAAAGTCATCAAAGTCGTGTAATTAATTTGAAGACTTTCGTTTTTATAAAATACAATTCAAAGAAGAATATTCTGTAGCAAATTTATGTATTCATATCCCTAAAGATGTAATTACTTGAAACTAGTATAATATAATATAATACCTAGAAATGAGGATCCTGAAAGGTAGCATTGCAATAAAGTTATATTGCATTGCTACTTTTCAGGATTCTCATTTCTATACCATGAATAGCGCGAATGGTAGGCCTTGCAACTGGGAACTTTTTTAGGCTTATAAGACGAGCTTATGTCGTTAATTTTCAACGTACAGCAAACCGCCATTACCACTGAAATAATAAGTTTATCGTTGTGCGCACGTCCCATTTTTATGCTCTGAGTTCAATTGCAAGAAGCATCCCGTCCCTCATTTCACGTGTACTATTGAAAATATCGCGATTTGTCGTTGCACGATTTTTCTGCAGTACAATTATTAATAATCTAAATTTTTTTTTAAACCATAAAGAGATATTTTTTTTTTTTAATTAAGTTTTTAAATGACAGATGACTTAAACAATTTTCTTTTTCTACTTTCTAACTTAAATATGATCTTTCAGAAAATATTTTAGTGTCTTGAAAAACATCTTTGCAGTATAGAAAACAATTTTTTTAGAAAATTAGTTTTTTATAACGATTTTAATCAATTTGAACTCAGTACATTATATGTTAGATTTGTATAATTATTAACCTAGTAAATATAATTAAGCTTTTTCTGGTTTCAGTAAATAATATAATTTATTTTAATATGGTATAATTTGTTGAGAAATTCCATCAATGAAAACAGCAACAGTATATATTAACGATACTTTAAGAAATGTAATGAAACTATATCACAATCAACTTAATAAAATAAATTATTGTTACTTTGGATACGATCCCTTTATTAGTAATTTGTTAACTAACAGAGATTTTGTAAAGAAAACTGTGTGTTATATGATTTATTATGTGCTGAATTGATTGCGCAAAAAAGCTTAGATTCTACAATGGAAAGTTTTGACTTAGCAGCATTAATCATGTTAATTGTCTTTGTTTACTATTTTGCTAAACCTCCGTAAAGAGTAATGATAAATTTGAAAGTTTACCAGAAAGTCACATTTTTTTCCCCACAAATTATTGTTTTATTTAAACAATTTTAAATACTTTTATATATTAAAGGTTAATAACGTGCATGTATTTTTTTATTACTTTTAATTCTAAAAAATGATAAATTTGAAAGTTTACCAGAAAGTCACATTTTTTCCCCACAAATTATTGTTTTATTTAAACAATTTTAAATACTTTTATATATTAAAGGTTAATAACGTGCATGTATTTTTTTATTACTTTTAATTCTAAAAAATTATTTAACCTTGTTTCCAAGTAAATTATTCTTATTATTATTCCAAAAGTTTTGTTTTTGAATCTATTTTCGATATATTTTTAAAATACAAATCACCGATAAAATCTAATTAATTTCTGTTGATCTTACAAAATTTTTTTTAAATTTATTATTATTACATTTTTAAACCTTGTTAAGCTATTCAATTTTTAAAATATCGCTTTTTTATGAAATGAATTCAATTTTCTTCAAGTAATTGATTTTCGAGAGATTTGTACTTAGCCCATTAGGTTTTGTAATTGCTCTGCTGGAAAGCCCATTATAAAAGCCCAAATTCATTGGGCAGATATTCTTCTGTTGTGATCATGTTAGAAGGGATATGAGCATGGGTGTTACACTTACAGATGCTTGTTTGAATTAGAGATTGTATAGGGACAACCTGTGGTGTAATCTAAGCAATGTCGAATATATTATAGATCTGTAATTATAGCGGCAAAGGTCCTCACATCAAAGACAATGCTATCATTTTTGTTGATTTTTTATATTTTAATCGAATAATTTATTTATATTAAATATATGCAGACATCATATGTAAAAACAATATGCTGTTCAAATAATAAAAATTAAAAATAAAGTATTTTGTATTTGCATTTTATGTAAAACTAAAACCAATATACTTTTATGTAAAGTTAGTTCATTATTTTTTTAATTACAATTAATATTTCAATATGTATATTACGCATATCAAAGTACAAAATATTTTTGTTTACTATAAATAAAATAAGAAGAAAAAAACAATGTATTTGCAATAATGGAATTTATATGTTTTTTCCCCCATTTTTTCTATTCATCGGTTTCGTGTTCAACTAAAGCACGCTCACAACTATCTACCGACGAGCCATGATGTGATGCACTTATTTTCGGAAGGACTTCCAAGGTTAATTGTCCCGCATTTGAATGTCATTTGAGAGAAATCCGGGAATAGACCAGCAGACAATCTGGTTATTGATTTGATTCCCTTTGCATGTGGTTTTAATGTTTTATATTGAGTTTCCTTCCCCTCTAAAAGCGGTGTCTACAATGCACGCTATCAATAGATCGAATCAGAGTTTAACTGACATCAAGAATTGAACAACTGTAGAATAATTTATTTAATGGTGCAAACTATTTACCAATATATTTATAGTAAATGCATAATTCAAAATGCACATATCCAGCGGCATATAAAATATTAAGGAATTTATGTGGAAAATGATCAAATTAACTTACATGATAATATTGAAAATAAATAATATCAAAAATTAATATTTTTTTTTAAACGTATACAAATTTTGATTGATATTTCAGAAATAAAAAAAATGATTCTTTGTATCTTAATTATGTGACACATTGCTATCCATGATAATACAAAGAATGCACAACTATATGTAATTTCTTTAAAATTGCAAGAAATATTTAACAAACTTTAAACAAAAAAAAATAAAAAAATTTGTTTTTTAAATAATATAAAAAAGGAATACTTGATTTAAATATATGGATAATTTGATGTATATTAAAAGTTTTAAATCTTTCAAAAATTTTTAATAGTAATTAATTATTATTATGGTAAAATATCCTTCTTCATAAATTATTTTCATTATTTTACTTACTAAAAATAAATATAAGCAAATTTTTATAATTTTATCTTTGTTAAATTTAAAAATTCTTATCTAAATGTAATAAAAAAGATTAGTCTATTTTTCCTTAATGAAATATATAATATATATATTTTTAAAAAAATATTTATTTATTAAATATTGTCAATATTAAAATAAGATTTTGTCAGCAGATTTATTTGGAAGTAAGAGTTTTTATTAAAATTTAATAATTTTTTTTGTAAACGAATGCAGTAAAAATATTTTAATTTAGGTATATAAATTAAATTTCTTTGTAAAAAAAAATTCTGTAAGAGAATTTTACAGAACAATTAAAATTGATATAAATTTAAAATTTTTTTAAAATTAAAAAGATGTAAATTTATTTAATAATTAAATTTCTAATACTAAGATACTATATGAAATATATAACTAAGATATGTTATTTAGAAAAATATATTTATATTAATCTTACAATTAAAAGAATGCTTAACGGGTTTATTTGGGTTTCATAAATAAGATGATAAGAATTTTGTTTACATAAATGTATTTGAAAATTCTGATTTAATGGAATAATATTTTCTTAATAACATCATTATTACTTTTTTATTTTTTTACACAGTTAAATTTATTTTCAATAGAAATAATCTTCACATGACAAATATCTTGTTGACAAATACCGTTGAAAAAAATAAAATATAATGATTTTTATTTAAGATTATATTAAAAAATAATATTTATTACTTCATATTTAACATATTATATGTTAAGTATGAAGCAATAAATATATTATTATTAATAGATTTTTTTTTTAATTAACTACCACATAAAAATCATTAATTGTTGCTTTATATTTAACTAGAGTTGAAAATATGGTTTCTATAATTTATATTTACATTTATTCATTTAGGCGATATAACGATTGACAATTCAGATTTTATAATATCTTTTATTCTAAAAATGGTCGTTATTTTGACAATTATATTGGGTTGGCAAGAAAGTAATTTCGGTTTTCATCATTTAAATGCATGGTAAAAATTGAATTTACTTTCTTGCCAATCCAATACTTATCCTTTGAACTTATCCAGACAGGTTTTCAGTGGGTCATCTACTTGCCTTAATAGTCCCCAGGAAACAATAAAAATTTGCTCACTCTGAATATCAAGGAATCCTTGCGCATAACTTCGTTAGACAAAATTGTCGAAATATTGAAATTAGTATAAATTTAAACTTCGTTAAAAATATAAAAGTAAATTTATTTAGCAAAAATCTTTTGTTACTAACATATGTTAAATTTATTTAGCAAATTCCATTTACTTCAAAGAATACCATTAACAGTTTTATTTGTATTTTATAAATAAGAATTTCTTTCGTTATAAGAGCTCATAAATAATATAAATAAGTTTTTTTATACTGTGTGAACCTGATGCTGTCCTGGTTAGGTGTCCCTGATGTTATCCGAAAATGAGGGCCAAGCAAATAAACCTCCATTTCAAATTTTGTCCGAAAATAGTACTTTGGGCCCTTTAACTCTTGAAATGCTTTTTTGAATAACGTTAGTCTTAATGAATTTAAGATTAACGTTTTCTGAGAACTTGGGTTTTGTTTGAAGTGTTTTGTAGTATGGTTTTGAAGCACTTTTCACGTATTGGCTTGGGATTTTAAACATTTGTATATCCAATAGTTATAAGTACTGTAGTGATTTGATCAATTCGTTCTTCTTGGAGTTTCACATTTAACATTTTTTTTTTGGTATTTCCCTGTGCTTATAGAGCTGTATTGGGCTTCTTATTGTGTTTGGAATACTTCATTCTTCATTTATGCCTAGAATTTTCAAACTTTGATATATTCTTTTGACTATTGAATGTTAAAGGGTTTCTTGTAGAATTGGGAATACTTCATTTTTCATTTATGACAATTTTCAAACTTTGATGTATTCTTTTGACTATTGAATGTTATAGTGTTTCTTGTTGAATTGGGAATACTTCCTTCTTCATTTACAACGACATTTATCTACCTTTTGTATATTCTTTCAGAGATTTTTGAAAAAGTCATTCTTCATGAAGTTCTTGATTTATTCATCATTTCTATATTCACATGGCTATTGAATTTGGCCATTCTTATAGTATTTCAATCAATTGCTTCATATATCTCTTGTATTATTAAACATTGGCATATTCTTGAGTTTATTCATCCGTTCTCGAATGTTCACACCTGAAAAGTTGAAATTTTGCGAGCAGTTTTCAGTTTTTTATTTTATTTCTGAGCTCGGATAGAGATAAATAAATCGATTTATTATTGTCAGTATTTATCACCCAATATTAATAAATAATGTGATTAATATTGTTATTAGAGCTAAAAATTCTAATAATAACATGGTAGTAAATAATACAAATATCAAAATTGGGACAATCTTCAAATGATAAAAGTAAAATGATTTGGCAAATAAAAAGAGCAAATTTTTAGTTAGTTTAAATTCGAAGAATAAAAATATAAAAATTTAATTTTTAGTAAAATAAAATTGCTTATTAGGTCATATTCTTAGGGAAATATTCAGTCAGTTTTGAAGGTTGAAATCAATTAAACAATAGGTATAAAGTGCTTAATGTATTTATTATTTATATGGAATGTATAATAAATATATTCATTTAAATAAAACACACTTTATTAAATATATTTAAAAAAACAAACAATAAATTATATATAATTTTTTTTGTAAAATTTAGTTTTCCAAAGCAAGAAAACAAATTTATAAAAATAGTATATAGGGAGAGTGTGAGCTAATAGAAGGAATTTAATAAATAAATTATGAAAATCTCTTATCTTTTATTCTCAGCATTTACTGGAACATTTTCTTGGTAAACATTTTTATAGCATGAGATACAATATTTTTTTAAGAGCTATTGGATTAAAATGTGACCGACTGAGAACCACAAACTTTCTAACAACAATATCAGTTACTTACAAACAAACACATTTATTTCTAAAAATAAATCTGCTCAAATTTCATGCCTCTAAACAAGTTTCATGAATTACTAGAAATTTGAATTTTCCCAGTTTCAGAACATAATAAAATTTATTTTATTTTTCAACGTTTTATCTAAAGATTCCATAATTTATTACGCAAATTTTCTAATATAATTTTCTAATAAATTTTCTAATATAATTACTAATTATAATTTCTAACATAATTAATTTGTTTTAATTAAATTGATGATAAAAGAATTTCATAACACAATTTCTAATTTTCACTTTTATAAACATATTTGTTCAAAGAGAGATTTATTAAAACAAATGGAATCTAAATTTTAAAAAATTATATCAAATTAAATATCTAACTCAATGTGTAATTTGGTAGAATATACTTATTAATTTGATAATATAAAAAACTTATACAAATTTTACTAAAAGAAATTAATCAAACCTTTATTTTAATGACAAAAATGTCTTTCTTTCTCTTAAATATAATGTTAACTTCTAGCAAACAAAACATTTTCCGTTCCTGTCTTAATATAATTTGTGCCATTTAAAATGGAAAATAGCAGTATCGGGACATATATGTATTGCAAGGTGACAGGTTTTCTATTGTACGAACTATTTAGCATGGTAACAGGCATATGCTGCATATTTTTTTTTATTTTCTAGGCTTTTACTTTACAACACAAAAAATTTTCAAACACTTTTTTTTTTTTTTAATATTTTGTCTTTAAAAGTTTTCCATAAAAACATTTCTAATCTTTTATCTTACTAGAGTAGAATAACAGGCTCACTATGATGCAGCTTCAATAACAAATTTGTTGCTTGCACCCATGACCATGTTAAATAATATTGCAACACTTATATGCTTACATATAAGCATCCATACCAAAGCATTCACCAAAACGGAATGGAACTATCATGATGCTATATTTTGAATATTAGATCACCCAGAAATGTACAAAAATGTATATGTAGTTTTTCAGAATTCTCTAAAAAAGAATTCAACGAGAGAAAAACAATCAGTCAAAATGTCTTTTAAGTTATTAAAAACTATCTATCTTATTATTAAAAATTGCTTTGAGATTTATAATAAGCCGACTTACATGGATCGTTCAAAATCATAAGGAAATAAATATGTGGGCATTTCTTGTTAGACAAATGGGTGCCAATCATCATTTACAATCCAGAAAAGCAGTTTTAAACAATAATTAAGAGCATTTGGTTATAAAAGATGAAATAAATAGGAAATTTAGTTATTTAGATCTAACATTAAACTAATTTAACTACATGGAATACACAACATGCATTACGGCAGTTTTTGTATACATTCAACCAATTTCAATCAGAATTAAAATGTAGTTAAAATAGGAGTAGATTTATTTATGGAAATATTATAAAATTTAAATATAAATTGGTTTTCATATTTGCTTTAAAATCTTTCGTAGATAAGCAATTTTTTGACGAGGGAATTTTTTTAATTAATGTACGCACTTGAATACATTATTGTTTAGCTATTCAGAAATACTTATGCAGAAATCGTGGAATGAATTAATATGCATACCAAACATTTCTTTTGGGGAGATAAGGCATACATAAAAAGAAACATAAATTAAAGACTCAAAGAAAATCTTAATTAATGTCTGTGATCAGCAGAGGATTCGTTGTAAAAATACTTTTTGCCCAAGAGATAAGATTAAAACAAACAGTTGAAAAAAAGGCTGCTTGAATTAATGAAATCTCATGGGCAAAAAGGTCTTTTATTTTGAATTTATCTTTTAAATTAAGATGTAAAAAAAAAATATATTTTTTTTTTTTTTTTCGTAAACATGATTGTCAAATTATACTAAATAAATGTAAATGGTTGTTAATGTTATATTAAGAACTAAAATGATAAATGACGTATTCATTAATTTATTTTTCTCACATAAACATCCTATTATAAATAATAATAATTAATTTAATACAAAATAAAATATTTGTTAGTATTTTAAACAAAAAATTATTCAATTCTTTTAGTATGTTTCTCCAAACTTTTAATGTTTCAAATAATAAACTGAATTTCTTAAATTTCAATAAGATTTTAAGAGCCAATTTTCAAGGGTATAAAAATAAAAGCGTGGCTTTTCAAAAAATATTCGTTTTTTCCTCTATTTTTTATGTATTTAATTTTTTAATAATATTTTAAAATATATTAAATATATTTTAATATATATTAACTTAATTATTTAGTGTACATATTTGCAGTGGAAGTGTATATTTGAAATTAGGAACTGTTGAGGATGTTAGTTTACAGATTTTTTTATTTTATTGCACAGTTAAATTTTAAATTAATAAAATTTTAAAATTATAACTAATTTTTAATTACATTTCACAGTTAAATGAAATTGATTAATTTTTCAATTATGTTTAATTTGATTGGTGATGAAAAAGTATAACTTTTTAACTTACATTTTGTAGTTTTTCAGTTACTGAAGTATTTCATTCAAAAAAATTTATTATTTATTGATTATTAAAAAGTTGATTGTTTATCTAAACAATCAAATTTTGAAGATACATAAATATAGCTTATTATTTGCAAAGAAATGAAAGTGGAAATATTAAAAAAAAGAAATAATAATTAATAATTATAATGATATATGTGGAAGTATTTTCTTTTTGTAAAATATTTGCTTGAATCATAAATTGTAATATTTACTATATAACGATTTATAAAAATAAAATATTGTTCTTCATTTAAGGAAATAAAATAATGAAACACACTTTAAAATTATTATTTACTGGCGTACCAATAAATTGTTTCAATGTATTAAATTAAATTACACTTTTACCTTTAAAATAAATACATTTTAAACAAAATTACTTCCAAGAAATTCTTATTTTTTATGAAGAAAAATATAAGATATTTTAAGAAAACGGATCTTAATCAAACTCAACCTTAGTACATAAAAACAATCTTAAAAAAATCTGTTTTAAATATATATTAAAAATAAAAGTATGTACATATGAAACATGTTTTTAGCATTCAAATAATTTACAAATTCCTCAATTTTGTAGTTATCTTTATTTTTCATTCCTTTTTTTTTATAATATAGAGATTAACCTATTCATAAACTTATTTTACATATCCTTTTGTCATTGGGGTTTTTTGTTTTTTTGTGTTTACTCTTAGGAATTAAAATGTTTTTCTATATAATTTTCCATTTTAATTTTTGAATATTTAAAATGATTAATTATAACTATCTTTTAGAGTAAAGCTCAATTTTCAGGGAATCAAATAACTAAAAAATTGGACTTTTAAAATTGCTATAAACTAATAGTATATATATTGCTTTTCCTTTTAGTGTCTGGGTGATAATCTTTCTTTAGATTTATAAAACTTGATAAATTTTATATTTATGCAGTCATTAATTCAAGCCAATCTTAATAAAATATTTCCAATTTCTTTTTGAAATTATTTCAATAAATTATAATAAATATATTTAGAAACTTAAAGATTTTACCAAAACTCATTAACAGTCTATTAATATTAATTATAAATTATCTTGTCACGAATTTGCTTCTTTGCATTATTTTTTGTTCCAACTAAAAGAAAATAAATGTAAAATCTTCATAAAAATTCAACAATTAATTTTCCCTATAAATTCCTTACAATTTATAGCTTCAGACTGATTTAATAATACATTAGTAAAAGTCTGGAAACAGAAAAAATAATAATAAAAAAAATAAACGCACAGTTTTATATACGTATATATATATATATATATATGTGTGTGAACTGATATATATATATATATATCAGTGAAAATTCGTGTTTCACTGTGCAAAACTTCCATGTCAGCCCACAGACATAACAGTACCCCCTTCCCGTGTATCAGAAAATTCGGCTCAGAAAATCTATGAAACCCATCAGGAATCCCAAATGTGACAGGAATTTTGATCCTAAAAGTTATTTAAATCGTCATGAACTTCATATTGAACATATGTTTTTTTTTACCCCTTCTTTTTTTTTTAAGCCCACCATCGATCTATATTGTGCGTGTCGGCATTCACATTGAGGCATGGTGGAGTTTGAGTACTGTCTCACGGTCGACAGTAATTTAATATTGAACTTAAATTATTTTATTGCCTGTTCGGGCATTAAAAAAGCAAAATTTCAAAATGGTCTCTTTGACTGGTTGTGCATCTAATGGAATTGATTGAGCCATCAATTTGAAATAATTTCATGCAGCTAATAATAAACTTAAATGTTTCTTTCTTTTACATGGGATTATAACTTTCTAGATCGTATGGATTTATGTACATTTGATATATTCATGTAAAATTATCATTTTGAAAACCTTTCCTGTTGTTTAATGTTTATTGCTTTTTTATAGTTCTGTTGATATTTTTTATGGGATGTATGTTGCATGGCTCAAAGTATTATTATGCTGAGATTTTTAAGAGAATTTGTAAGATTCATTCGGATAAAATTTTTCATTCATTGATTGATGTTTAAAAAGTCTTAAAGTATATAAATCAATTCAATGAAGGTTTTTTGTAGATAAAAATATTTTGTACAAAGAATCCGAGTTCGTACATAAACTTTTTGTTCTCTTTTATAATTAATTTATTGCTTAAATACATTAGATATTTAAAGACGTTAAACCGTTATCATTAGATTCCTGTCATAAAAGTTCCTTTAATAATGTGATTTTTTTTTATAAAAATATCGCTAACCCGTTTTAAATTTAGAAAACCTGCAGGTTTTTTTAAAGTGAAAACACAATTCTTCACAGTATGACTTATTAAAATACAGTATTTCGAATGTGTGACGACTTTATAATAGATTCAAATTTATAAGTTATATAAGTAAATTTGTTTAATATCAAAAGAGAAGAGTTAAATATCATGACAACTGAAGCGCTTTTTGTTTTCCTTCAGGATGAATTTTCCTAAGTTTATTTTTTTTCTTGGAATTAAATTTACTATATAAATAAAAAAATATTACTGATGCATTAAATTTCACAGCTTCTAATGACTGGGGTTTCTTAAATTTTACAAGGTGATATTATATCTGTAGATAAAAATTTATGTACTTTGATATATTACATAACAGACAATTGCTCAAAAAGTGAAAACCTTTCCTCTTGTTTAATATTTATTGCTTTTTTTTTAATAGTTCTGATGAAAATTTGTTTTGTATTGTATGTTGCATGGCTCAAAGTATTTTTATGGCACCAGGTTTGCCCCTTCAGATTCCTGATAAAATTTATAATTGATGAATGAATTAAATATTCCTTTAAAGGATGTAAATCAATTAAATTAAGGGGTTTTCATAGGTAAAAATATGTTTGTTCAAAAGAGTCGTACGTAAATAAATTTGATCTCTTATGCTAAGCAATTTATTGTGTTAAAGATAATATCAAAAATAAATTAGAAGATGCTTTAATGCGTCATAAAGCCTTTATCATCAGATTCTGCCTTAAATTAGTTCGTTAATTTGCTTTTTCGATGTAAAAATCTCACTAATTATTTTTACTTCATAAAACCTGCACTAGTTTTTTTTAATGTGAAATCACATTTCTTTAACAAATTGGGACATGCTGAAATATGAATAATTAGAATGCATGACATCGCAATAAATATATTTGCATTTATAAATAATATAAAGTTGTTCTTATTAGTACAAAAATACTAATTAAATTTGTATATATATCTGCCCACAATACTGCATGTCAGCTGCCAAATTTGAGTGATGGGTTGTTATTATGTACTTGCCAAAGAATATACATTCCTGACTCCTGGGACTGAAATGCCAAAAATTCCTAATTGATGAAAAAAATGCTTTACAATACCCCCAATATAACAGATTTAATCTTTCAATATAAAAATTATCTTATTCATCAAGAGAGACTTACTTATTTTTGATCTTCTTGAAAAATTTAACTTAATCTATAAATAAAAATATTATAAAATGACTTCTCCACATCTCTGAAATTTTTAATGATCTGTAAAATCAATAAATGTTAACGAATTTGATATAAATGATCAAATAAATATAACGAATTTCGCATTGAACATAAAGATAATTGAACCAAAAGTTGAAAAATAAATCAATCGACCATATATCACGACAAATATGCATCTAAAATGTCGTATTCATGTACATGAAAAATTTTCATGTCCCAAAAAGCAACACATAACACTACCCTTCCCATTTCTGAAATTGCTAATGGCCCAGAAAATCTATATAATATTCCCGAATTTGACAGGAATGATCCTAAAAGTAAAAGGGTCGGTGAACTTTCATATTGAACTATATGTTCTTTTTTTACCCCTTCTTTTTTTTTTTAAGCCCATTATTGATCTATCGTGCTTGTCGACATTTACCAGAGGCATGGCGGAGTTTGAGTGCTGGCAATACATTGATAATACCCATGTTATGAATGATTTAAACTTTATGGAATATAAAAATATTTAATTCATCAAGAGTGCTTAGTTATTTTTCTTCTTGAAAAATAAAATTTACTCTATAAATAAAGAGGATATATCATGACTTCTTCACATCTCTGAAATTTCTAATGATCTGTAAAATCAATAAATGTTGTCGAACTTGATAGCAATGATGAAATAAAAATAATGAACTTCTCATTGAACCAAAAACTCAGGAAATAAATCAATCGAACATATATCACTACAAATATGTATGTAAAATGTCGTATTCCTGTACTTGGAAAACTTCTCATGTCTTGAAAAGCACATAACACTACCTACCCCTTCACATTTCTGAAATTGCTAATGGCCCAGAAAATCTATGAATATTCCCGAATTTGGCAGGAATGATCCTAAAAGTAGAAGAGTCGGTGAATTTCATATTGAACTATATGTTCTTTTTTTTTTTTACCCCTTCTTTTTTTTAAGCCCACCATCGATCTATTGTGCTTGTCGGCATTTACCAGAGGCATGACGGAGTTTGAGTGCTGAAAATACTTCGGTCGACAGTAATGTGCGCGGTATTAAATTATTTTATTGCCTGTTCAGGCATAAAAAAACTAAATTTTAATGATCTCTTTGACTGGTTGTGTCAGCTAATGGCTGTGAACCATCAACTAATGCATTAAATTTCATGCAGCTCATAATAGACTCGGGTTTCTTTCTTTTACATGTAATTATAACTCTGGATGTGGTTTATGTGCTTTGATATATTACTTCAAATATAGCTGGAGAAATCCTTTTCTGTTGTTTAATATTTATTGCTTTTTTATAGTTCTGGTGATGTTTTTTTGATTGGTTGTATATTGCATGGCTCAAAGTGTTCTTATATCCAGATTTTAAGAGAATTTGTAAGATTGCGGATAAAATTTATAATTGATTAATGTTTTAAAAGCCTTATATCATATAAATCAATTCAATGAAGGTTTTTTATAGAAAAAAAATGTTTTGTACAAAAAGAATCCTGCGTAAATAAATTTGTTCTTTTTCTAAGTAATTTATTGTGTTAAAGATATTAGATACTTTAACGACTTTAAACCGTTATCATCAGATACTGCCATAAAGAATTTCGTTAATAATGTTGTTTTTATATAATAATCTCGCTAATCTTTTCTACTTTAAAAACCTGAAGATTTTTAAAAGTGAAATCTCATTTCTTTAACAAAGTCTGGCATGTGAAATATAATAATTGCAACGTAAGACATCTTTATCAACAGATTTACATTTATAAGTAATATAAGTAAATTTATTTAATATCAAAAAATTAGGATCAATATATAATCGAAGGGCTAAATTAGCTTTTTTTTTTAAGGGTTGAATTTTTTCTGTTTATTTTTATTACAGTTAAAATTGTATCTAAGTCTGAATATTACTTTCTTTTTCAAATATATACCAAATTCCAATTGATTCCTGTACTATATCATAATAATAATTATTAGCATATTTGATATTCTTTGGTAAATCCTTTTTAACAAAACATGAACTTGAAATTATCATTAAAATAATTTAAAATCATATTTCCACATAATTAAATAATACTTATTTTACAATAAATTACCATTTGAGAATTTGTAATAAATAAATGAATACAAATAAACATTTTTCTCTTTTATTGTTAGAATATATACTGATTCTAATAAATTTTTACTAAATTTATATTATAGTCTAAGTGGCAACACTGGTAGAATAGATTTGTGCAGTAGCAGACATATATCTTTTTACACATAGTATGCGCGCTATCGGTAGTTTCGTTTTGTCGAGTGTTGTATTGTAATTTATATTCCAATTGTTCACTTTCACTACGAAATATAGTAAAAGGACGCTGAAACTACGTTTTTACGAACCTGTAATAATAAATTCGTCTGAAATGTCTTAAATTCAAGAAATTTGTACAAATGTTTTAAATTCGAGAGTAAAATTAGATTGTTTTAATTTGCTGAACGATTGAAAATAGAGGCAAAATATCATATTAATTACTACTGTCAATCCATGTAATATCCATATGTTTTCACATCAAGCATTGTTTCAAAGTTTGTTAGACAGCTAGGGTTGTTGGATACTTTGTGCAAGTACCGTAGTTACGCATTCATTTTTTCATTGCTACGAGAAATAATTTCTTTTCGCAAGCAGTGATTGGTCTGGAATCTGGTACATATATTTGAAATACTATCTGTCAAAATCTTCGAAGGTGAAAATGTACAATCCAACAATTTGCATGAAATACAACAGTATTTTACGGACAAAAATGGTTGCGGATTATTCACAACTAGGAATAATTACCGCATAGAAAATGTACAGTGAAAACTATCTAAACTAAGACATGTCATTCAAACCTGAGGCGACGCATATGGAAACGTGTAATTATCATCACCTATATTTTCTGAAAGAGAATTGTTTCGTTATTTCCTTTACAGGCCCAACCTTAAACTAGTCATTTTAAAGTTTTCAACGTCACTTAAAAATATGGCTCTGTAACTCTTTTTCCAACAATAAATTACTAAAATTATTAAATCTAAACTGCCTTAACTTCAAAATGGAGGAATTCTATGAAAAGAAAACATGTTTCATGGAATAAAAGTAAATGAAAATTATGTAACCTTTGATACAATTATATTTCTATTCCACCAGATATTTATTTGAAACACGCCGATGATTTAATAATTAAAATTATTAAATCATAGACGGTATACTGGTTTAACTTCGTAAATGGAGAAATTCTATGAAAAGAAAGCAAGTTTCATTGAATCAAAAGGGAATGAAAACTGTGTAAATATAACTTTTAATGAAATGATATTTCTATTCTAGTATTTATATTCCACCAGACAGTTTTTTTGAAATGCGCCATATATAATTTATATGTTGACAAGATGTGATTTAGTATGCATTTAAATAACATATTTCATTACTTTGAAAAAAACGAAGTTTGAAATTATTCTTTTGTTACGTTGTTCAATAAAATCCCTCTTGCTGGTATAACAAATTAACTTAAAAGTATTCACTGTTGAGTGGATAGTTTTAATGGGATATTGAAAATAAAGAATAAAAGATACTTTAAAAGAGAGAATTATAAAATGATAAATGTTAAAAAATATATAACCTATTACAGTACAGTATTGCATTTAGCTAAAAAGCTCGTATACAGTTTGGGGAATAACGTTGATGATGTAACAATACGTGTATTTATCCCTCCACGACATTATCGAGCACCCCCAAGGGGGATATCAGGAGTTTCGCCCCCTCATTCCCTCCTACTCGAGTCCCAAAAGAACATTTTAGATCATCTGAAAGCTTATCATGCCCACTCCCTGTAGATTCTAGTTGCAAGATTCTAGTTTGGCTTTATTTGGGAAAGTAAAGAACTGGGAACCCTTGGCGTAGAATAATAATGCGTTATCTACCAGGTGGCTTCAGCTCTGAGATATGTTGTAGAGTTGTCATAATTATGGAATAATTATGACAACTTTAATTAGTTTTCATATACATAAAGACTATTCTGGATATAGAAGAATTTAGAATTTGTAATTAATATTACCAGTTAAATTATTCCACTAAAATAAAGTTTCAAACAAAATAAATTTTACAGAAATTGGTTTCAAAATTTATAATGTATTCAGAATTCTAAAGTCTTTTAAAGGGATTTATTGTTGTTTTGAATCGTTTTTATACACGGACGTTACATTTATAGGTAATAAAGTAATTTTAACAGCTTTATGAGAAATCTATTTTAAGTTACTAGATGATTCAGATATAAAGGTAATTATAAAATTTAATTATCATAACTAAGTATACCACAAAATCCTGTTAAAGAAAGTTTCAGTTCCTTCTTAAATTAGTTACAACTAATCAGTTACCAGATATTATTATTATATGGATATCATTATTAAAATGTAAAGTTGGAAATTTAATTTATGGTTTCTAAATTTAAAGTTCTAAATAAACAATTCAAAGAATTATTTAGTTTTGAAATGAAAAAATCTCTTGATAAAAAACTGAAACATGCATTAAATAGCAAAAGAAGCAAGAAATTTCATGGTTATTTTATAAAAAAATTTTATTCTCCTGTTAATTAAAATGAATGTTCAGAGAATGATCATCCAGATTCTCTGTAACACTAACAGTTGGTTTCATTCCATTTAAATGGACATTGCAAATGGAAAAAAAAAACATAAATCTTAAAGAGAAGTTTAAAAAGTATTGTTCATCATTATAAGCAAATGCTGGTTAAAATTTAAGAACTGCACTCTTCAATTTTAAAGTAATAACGTACACATTAAAAATGAATCTATATGAAGGAGTTGTATAATGAAACAATAATTGGTGGATCTTATGTAAGCGTAAAGGAAAAAATACCATAATTTCAAAAAAATTGAACGTCTTTTCTGGAGATACATATACATAGTGAACTAATTAATAAATCATTGACCCATTTCTGCCCTTTATGTCAACAGTTTCTTTGATCTGGTATTGCAACGTTTGCGGAGTTCCCGATTGCTTATCTTGCCAAATTCTCTTCTATTACAGATAAAAATCGGTTCTATGGTCAGAGGCATCTCCTGATCAGACGCTAAACAAACTCATACCCCAGTTTTTGGATCTTTATCAATGATTCTTGTAGTAGTTGGCAGTTGTTGATAAGAAAGTATCAGACACTGTGAAAACCATTTTGACGATCGATATGTCTTCACGTTCAGTTATCTAACTATGCCGATCATTGCTTTTTGCCTTTGTGTTTTGCCATAATTCAATAACTCTTGTCAACATCGTGAAACAGCGAAACGCTGCTACCAAATTGTCGAATGTCTTTGGTTTTCACTATTCTGCTTACTTTAGCTCAATCGCAGGTCCTCTGTCAACTGATGACATATGATTAAGCTGCAAATCTAAACTCTGAATGAATATGTGAATATAAATTTAGATTCTAGTAGAAGAATTATCTTAGAATTTGCAGCTCTGTTATTTTACATACTATCTGAAAGCATTTTTTGCAATGTGTGCAAATTTGCGATAGTGTGTAAATTTAACAAAACCTCAAAATTTAATTTGATACAGAACAAAACATCATATGCATGCTGAATTGAAAAATATTTGCATAAAACTTTGTTTAAAATTAGATAATTCTTTTTGATTCATGGTTGTTTTTTAGCTTCAGAGTGTATTGAAAAGATAAAAGAAACATTTAAGATCAAGTAAATTGCAAAGCACTTATTGCAATTTGGCATTCATAAATTTACTTTGTAATTTTTGTGTTTTTCAAAGGAAAATGAAAATGAAAAGGTTAAGTAAATTCCTTTTTTACAGAATTTCAAGTACATATTCAATAAATCTGCGGTTGTGTAATCAGTTATAATTAAATACAGTTCAGTACAAATGATTATACAATACAAGTACATGACTGGATTAGTTCAAGTATTGTACAATACTTGTAATATTGCATTTTGCATGCAGTTTCGTTTTAAGATTATATTACTAACATTGAAGAAGAGAATTTAAATATTTCATAAATTAAATTTATATATTATTTTTAAATTCAAAATAAATATTACAAGATGAAGCTACACAAATATTTGAATACAAAACTTTTTAAACGCCAAAAGTATAACAATAATAATAAATATGAGCTTAAATTGCAAATGTAAATTTACAACTACAACTCAAAAATGCTTAAAAATTGTTTCCTATATTGAATATAATTCTTAAATCTTATAAAAAATGTAAATATAATTTAATTAAATATATTTAATTAATTTTAAATATTAAAAGTTTAAAATTTATAACTGCATATCATTCATGATTTATTCAAAACATCGCAACTGCATTTATAAATACATATTTTCATTGTTTACTTTTACTTGGAAACAAATTTCAAGTGCAAAATGTGGAATCTATTTTAATATATTAAAATGGTTTAATTTGTCTGTTAGGATGTTCTTTCAAAATGTGGTGGTAAAATACGAATGCAATGTAGAAAACCATTCTTCTACGAAGAAAACTTGGAAAAATTTGAAGCTGCTACACATATATAGCTACTGGGGCCAGTCACCTCAGATAAAACAAATCAAAAGGCCACAAACAGTACGAAATATTTAAAGTAATATTATTTGGATTTATTTTTAAATAAGATTCAAAACCCTAAATTTATGGGAATAAGAGTATAAAGACAAATACGCGTTACAATGTATTGAATTAAATATTTCTGAGTTCGTTAAAAAGTACATTAAATTATTAATTTATTCATAATATATTTATTTTACTATTAAAGAGCAATTAAATTGATCTAAAAAACTAAAAGAGAGAAAAAGGAGTATTCCAAAAAAAAAAAAATTAATATAAATTCTACTCTTAATAATAATCAGTAAATAAAATAACTTCAATTTTGAGATTCAACAAATATGTCTTCTTAAATTGCTATGTATAAAACTTACAGTCTTTTTAAACACACAAACATTTAGAATTCGAATTTTCAGAAAAAAAACTCTATCTAGTTTACAAGAAGAAAGAAGAAAAATTTACTACAAATGCAGAAAATCCAATTTAAAATCACTTTTAAGAAGACTGAAAAAATCACAATAAAACACAAAATTTGTAAAAAAAATTCCACAAATATAGGAAAAGACATTATTTAAATATTATGTAACGCAAAGTATTAAAATCGAATATTTATGTAGGAAAATACATTCTACATTTTTATGTCAATAATAATTCCTGGGAAAAAAAAAAAATTTTTTTTTCAAATATATCTGCTACAAATTCGAATGAGAAAAAAATCACGACAAAAAAAAAAAAAGGCCAATAATGAATTAAAAATGTATTCCCCTAATCAAAAGAATGTTCGAAAGAAATAGAACCTGTAAAAGAAGAATAAACCTGACAGAATTCGACTGCAAGACACAACTTCGTTATATGATAAAGTCTGATGTTATAAAAACATAAATTTATATTTGTGCTGAATTATGCAGAAATATGTAAATTAAAATCTTAAGCTAGCGATCGGAATCTGGTAACCATAAGTCAATATGATACATAAAAGACAAAATGGAATTTTTATAAAGGAGTAATAATTATATAATAATTTAACATAAGAATAAAATGACTGACGAGAAAATGAATGTCACTGTTCTAAAAGCGTGGGGTGCTCGATATCAATTGTTATAATTTTTCACTAGTTTCATTCCGAAATGCAGAGTTAGTTTAAAAATGTCATACAAAGCATCCCCACGCTTTTAGAACAGTGACATTCTTTTTTTTTATTCTAATGTTAAATTATTTTTTACTTTTTAGTTTGATTAACTCTAAAAAGCGTGTTTTTAGTTTTTGTAAACTATTCATTTATTTTTTACTTTTTAGTTTGATTAACTCAAAAAGCATGTTTTTTAGTGTTTTTAAACTATAATATTTAAATGAGGTCCCGGTATGAAGGAGTGGAACTATAGTTCTTACAATAATGTAATTGTGAGTAAAACAAAGACTATCGCTTAAAGTAGGGCAAAATCGAGCCCAAAGAGTCAGTTACAAACAAACAAACAAACATACGGGTGAAAGTAATATGAAAGCGTATTAAAAAGAATCAACTGTTTTCTTTCTGAAAGATGCCTGTAAATGTTTCTTTGCAGCTTAAATAGTGTATATGAGGAGAAACAGATCTCCAGGGAAAAAGTCAGTTAGATACATACAAACATACAGATGAAACTAATAAAAGCGTATTAAAAAGAATTATAAACCCTCTGAATATTTAAACTGCCTCGTCTTGTACTTGTGTGGTTCATGAAGAAATTGACTGTTACTTTACTACTGAGTCCAAAAAGTAAGACCAATTTTCAATTTAAAATTCCGGGGGCTTATGGAATTAAAATTTTTTTTTTTAGGTTGCTGGCACTGACCTTCACATCTGTGGGAAATTTGACTTCAAAATAACATTCATTAGTGTTTGAGTTAAGATGGATTTTTGTGAGGTGCGAAAACTGATTCCGGTGATTGTTTTTGCATCATGATAATACGCCAGCTCACGATCATGATAATACGCCTCACGATCATGATAATACGCCAGCCAGATTCTTTCTAATACGCCTGTATTGATTCTTCGTGACTGTTTCGCAAAAAATGAAACCCATATCGTTCCACGACCACCGTATTCACATAGAGCCATTTCTGGCTATTCCCTTCACTCAAAAGACCACTCGGGGACATCGTTTTGAGTTGGTTGAAGGGATTCAACTTGAATCGCCGCGCGGTTTGAAGGTCATCCCTGAAGATGACTTTTAGCATGCACTGAGGATTGGAAAAAAAAAAAAGTTGTCATAAGTGCATTGCGTCTGGAGGGGATTACTTTGAAGGCGATGAAATAAATTTGGAAGAATAAATAAAGAGTTTTTGAAAAAAAAATTGGTTTTACTTTTTGGGCACAGTGGTATATATCTATAACAAAAAATAATGTAAAAAATAACTTTCTGTGGTTTGTAAGTTGTCTTTCTTGTTCAAGAAACAAACATATGAGATATTTTTGCCAAATTTTTAGAAATTCTTTCTTGCATAATAATAACAAAAATAAAACAGTAATTTCATTCTGCCTCAAAACGGACACTTTGGGGTTTGTCGCAATGACTGCAGAGAATTTTAATGTCTGAAACAACCACCCCATTTCTGTTGCGTAATATCACGTTTGAGTCGAGTGGAATTTTTTCGTGAACTGTTTTTATTAAGACAAAACATCTTGCATCTTGAATACCACTTTTGGGAATAAAAATAAATCAGAAAGGACTCTAGAGTATAATATTTTATGTTAAAGGAATAGAAGTTTGAATAGGAGGGTGTACTACCACAATAATATGAGATGGTACTGTAACAATACAAGTCAGAATCGTGCCTTTTCAAATTTCTGTTGTTTCATTTACAGTGATTGTAGTGAGCGAAGGATTATTTTTTTAAACAGTTTTGTTCTAGATTTTAACATATA
This sequence comes from Caerostris extrusa, assembly GCA_021605095.1. NCBI lineage: Eukaryota > Metazoa > Arthropoda > Arachnida > Araneae > Araneidae > Caerostris > Caerostris extrusa. The sequence continues at coordinate 1,594 of BPLR01016630.1, read as the reverse complement.
AAGTGATTAATAATTTCTGAAAACTGGTTTAAACAACCTGTTATCAATTTCCTGACAACATTACTTTATTCATAGGTAGTTAATTATTGATTATCCTACTTCGTATGAGTAACATGTTTATTGATTATCCTACGCATAAGAGTAACATGTTTATTGATTATTCTACTTCATAAGTAACATGTTTATTTATTATCTTTTACTTCATACTAGCAATATGTTTATTTATTATCTTTACTTCATACGAGCAATATGTTTAATTATTGATTATCCTACTTCATAAGATAAACATGTTTAGTTATTGATTATCCTGCTTCATCAGGTAACATGTTTAATTATTGATTATCCTACAGCATTTGAGTAACATGTTTAATTATTAATTATCCTACTTCATAAAGTAACATATTTATTAATTGATTATCCTACTTCATAAGAGAAACATGTTTAGTTATTGATTATCCTATTTCATAAGATAAATATGTTTATTATTGATTATCCTACTTCATAAGAGTAACATGTTTAATTATTGATTATCCCACTACATACGAGTAACTGCTATTATTGATTATCCTATTTCATACGAGTAACGTGTTTAATTATTGATTATCCTACTTCATAAGAGTAACATGTTTAATTATTGATTATCCCACTACATACGAGTAACTGCTTAATTATTGATTATCCTACTTCATACGAGTAACGTGTTTAATTATTGATTATCCTACTTCATACGAGTAACATGTTTAATTATTGATTATTCTACTTTATATGAATAACATGTAAATCAATTATTTAGGTTTTTTAATCAAATGCATCCATGTATTCTTAAAATCTTACCTTATATTTATTGATACTCAAATGTTTTGTTTATTTATATGTAAACCACCAATATACTCGATTCAAAAATAATTATCTTAAGCATACATTCAGATTGACTGATCAAATTATAATATATTAATATGCGGTCAATATTTCAACAGTAATATGTTTCTTAAATAAAACTTTTCCTTCTAAATTGACATTCCGTTTCGTTTCCTTAAGCTAAAGTAAGTAATGCTCATTATATTTACTGAAAATACATAAATCAGAAACTATGTTATATTTAAATTAACATTAAAAATGAAAACGTAGCAATATTTAGTGACGGAATTCTGTTAAAATATTTCCTTATAAATGACAATTAAACACAACTAAAACAATTGTTAATTGTGCAGTAGATAATATTTCTATTTCAAATACATAGATAATTATGTAGCTAAATTTAAGGGTTGTATCAGTTCATTAATTTAAATGTCAAATCTAATTTCAACTGCCATGCAATTTGAATGACAGCTATTCATTTTATGGTTTTGCTATTCCATGGTAATAAAGGTGGTTATTTCATGCTCACGCAAAGTACGTGACTTGGTTAAGCAGAAATACAATAAAAAATGTTTTTTCGCTGCTTTACTTTTATTAACCTGCAAAAGTTTTCATTATATAGCCCTAAAGTGACATATACATTTAATATATGCATCAAATTTAGGAAAGAAATATGGATTTTTTTCTAGTAATAGTTAAATTAACTATATTTAATTGTAAAAAAGAATCTCATAGA
>BPLR01016628.1:0-32320 GCA_021605095.1 Caerostris extrusa | reverse complement strand
AAAAATACCAAGAACGTTAATTAATAGTCTCAAGTTGCAAGTCACATGATGTCCTACATTTTTTCTGCACTTTAGCTGCTACACAGATGCTTAACTATTGACTATAATGTGTATAAATAAATAGCATAAATAGTGTTCCAAATTTACTCTAGAAGTGATATTATTTTTGATGAATTTTTAACAATTGTGTCCCTCGAAAATTCAGTTTACAAAAAAGTACTTCAATCACATATACTTATTTACTCTAATAATAACTAAACTAAAAGTAAAAAAAAATATTGAAAAAAAAAAAGTATAAAAGTATAAAAAAAAGTATAAAAATGTAAGTATAAAAAATAGTGAAATAAGTATAAAAAATATTTAATATAAAAGTATTTAATATTTAAGTATAAAAAATAGTGAAATATCAGCCTAATTTAAATGAATTTTGCATGAATTTTAGGAAACCTTTTAGAAACTAAAACTCCGAGGATCAGCTGCTATGATGATAGATGTTAAAAAAAGCGTTGCAAATCCTATCATGCCATGGATAAATTCAAATTCTTTCTCTCACCAAAAGTAGCATTGAAATCGCAGACATTTGTATTTTTTATTGTTAGGTTAATTCAGCCGCAACCACTTTGAAAACGGTCCATGACATTATAGAAAACTCAACATTTAGACAGATATTTAAAAAGTAGATATTTTTATTGTTAAATACAGTTCTCTGTTCCTACTAAAAGTAAATTTCATTTTTATGTTAGTCAACATTTCCTTTTTAGAAACATACTTCTAAAAATGTTATTTGAACTTAATTAAAACGAGTCGTACTGTATTGTCTCTGTAATATATATATTAAAATAATGTTTGTAATTAATTTTGTTATATATAATAGCAAAATTAATTAAGAACACCTTGAACAATTTTTTATAGTATATACATATGAATTTCAATTTCTTATTATAATAATTATTGTTTTATCAAATAAAAATGAATGTAATAAATAAATTTAATTATTTTTTAAATGAATGAAATTAATAGATTTCATCACCTAATATTCTAATGAGTATTAAAATGAATGGTTTGTTTACACAAATTCTAATTATATATAACAACTGGCTTGCAATTATTAAATATACATTGATTTGATGTTACAAACAAGGGAATCTACTTTAACGTTCTTTGATCGTTATTTAAAAAGGTCTCAGTTTCCGAAGTAAACAATCATATTTAAGATTAATATCGAAAACTCTTGCTTTCAAAGGTGACATTTATTTCAATCTAATAATAGTACATTATTCATTAATGTCATTCGGTACATTGTTTACATATCTGTGTCATATCAAAGGAATGTGCACTATAATAATTAAAAGATTTATTCTCAAATGTAATAATTATAATTACATAAATGCATTGGCTTGAAAGGACGTAAAAGGATTTTTGATACATATTATACTGCATTACCTTAAGGTAATGCACATATTAATAGCTATTTTTTTAAATTCAAAATTACTACATTGTGATGAAGATAATCATTTCATTAGTTTTCGAGAACTTAATACATTTTAAAAGTATGTATTCGAAATACATCGAATGCATACTTTATTGAGAATAAAATGGCGAGTGCATTTTTGTTTAAATGTTTGAAAAAATATATTTAGGACATATTGAAAATCAGAATCGTATGTTTCCGTCACTTTCAGAAATAACTCTCCGACTATAAAATAGATTAAATTACAATTTAGATATATGTAAAAGTATTTCATTAAAAAAAAATACTTGGAAAATGTACTTTAATATTTATTCTAAGAAGTGAGTTAATTTTGTAATTGAAAAAGATTCTTTATATGTTTTTAATCCCCATGCCATTTCACTGATCTCTCGGTCCTTAGTCGACGAGCAGCCCAATACATTAAAGAACGACAAAAACAGACATTGACAGTAACACAAATCGCATAGGAATCGAGATATCTGTAGCAGCCGGTAGCAGTCTGTAAGTAGTCGTGGCCCGTGACAAGTCTAATGCAGGCCAAGCCTACTGCTCTAGTCAAGGAACTGGGAAATCTTGTTGACTTATTCAATGGGAATTCACTTTTTCTCAGAAGCCTTCTCACTATACAGATTGAAACGATTGGATTTAATAGATAAAGATATATATAACCTTATATGCCGAAAAGGCAAAAGGAAGATCCAGGTTGCATCCTTTGTGACCCATTCTTGGCCAACCTATCAGCCTGCGCATTTCCATATATCCCACAATGGCTTGGAACCTACTGCAGAACAATGAATTTCCCGGTGTCCAACAGCCTTGTTTTCCTTTAAATGTGGACTGTGGCCATCTACAAAAAAGCAATTATCAATTTCAAGATCAGAGATATAATTTTTAAAAATATATATATTAATTCCAATTTAATTTCTTTTAAATAAAATAAAATAAACTACATTTTTAAAATCAATCATAAGTTTAATCTTCAAAACCTAATTGGCTTCCATACATAAAAGTAATTTAAATGTAACAATCATGTGTACAAAATAAATTTTAAAGTGTCCTTTAAAATAACTTTTATAAGAAAAAAATCATGAATATTTTCGTAATATTTTTAAAAGTTTAATTATTTAAAATAACAACTTCGAAACCATAGAACCATTTTTTGTTAATTTGTGCAGAATTGTTGTGTACCATTATAATGAAATGAGCATTATTCATAGCAAGCAATGAGCTAATTTTTTAACAAATTTATCATAGCTCTAGCTATGATAAATTTGTTAGAAATTCTTAGTTAAATAAATTAATGTAAAAATTGAGGCAATAGTTAAAAAAATTACAGTAATTCAATGTAAGGTATGCAAACACTGTCCGTTATCTTCAGGAAAAAAATACGAATTGCATTATTTCAAAATTTTCTAGAAAATTAATTGTTTTAAATGTAATATTTATCTCCCTGAAAATTGCTAATTTAATGATCTCTTAGAACGAATTAATTAAAAGGAACAGAACTTTGCATAACTAATTATAAGCAGGTTGAATGTCTTAAGACATAAAATATATCTTTTAAATTATGAAAATGTTTATAAGTTCATTTCTAGTTTATCGGTAAAACGCTAACACAACCGCATCAAATTCCCCAATTCAAATGTGAAAGAGCAGTATATCTCATCTGAATTGAAATTATAGATTTCGTCAAGAATTCGCTTTCATATTTTCCTAATGTATCATAACGGTTTCAGCAAATATCTCCGTAGTATTCCATCCGAAATAAAAGAGCTATATTAAGCAACGTAGGATTTATCACAGTCTAGTGTTCTGTGCCGTTGATTTGAATGGAGTATTGAAGAATTCGTTGAACCATTCCGTTCAATGAGTAGGACATTATTAAATTTTTGACAAATAATCACCTATTCTTTGCACAAAAGGAATGCTTAAGTTTATTTGAAAAATGTAGAAGTTTCTAAATAAAGCAATAGATACTGAAATTTTAGACTGAATACAGATTTTATGTTCAACATATATAACTTCTGCAAGCCCAATGTTAAAAGTTTCTAAATAAACAATAGGTACTTAAGTTTCACAGATTTTACAGAAAAAATACAGATTTTATGTCCGACATGTATAACTTAATACATTAAATTCTTAGAAGATTAACTTAATAAGTGTTTTAAGGAATTTGGGGAGAATTTATTAATTTATTTATTTTATAATTTATGCACCTATATGCAATGTATATTTGTTCAATGCAATGTATGTATCGCACTTATATGCACTGTATATTTGTTGCAATGTATATGTACTAAAAGGACCCACTTTGTTCAACTATAGAAAACAGTATACTCTAATACCTAATACTGTAAGATAAAATAATAATAACAAATTATAAAATATTTTGTAAATGATGTTGCATTTTAAAAGATCCGTTATTTAAAACCCCAAACTTTGCCTTTTAACACATTTCATTTTATTTTACTTTTAATCCTTTGTTTATATACCTTAGACATAACATAAATAGCTCAACAATATCCAAAAGTTAAATTCCATACGAAATAAGAAATGATTACATTACAGTAAAAAATAACAATTCGGTGTTTACCTTATCTTTTTTAACTGATATCTTACCTGAGCAGCATGTGCTTTAAAAACATATACTTCCCCATCGGCAAGATGATACATGTGCAATTTTGTTTTAATTTTAGTCATTTGGAACACGAATTATGACCCGTTTTTTGAAGAAGGTTATATATAATGCATAAAGTTCCCTTGAAGCTTATTAGTAAACACAGTTTCTCCAAAAATTTACCATCTGAATCATGAGTTATATAATGCAAATGGATATGTGAATAAACGTAATTAAATAAATTATATCTTATTTTAAAAGTGAACATGAGAGAAAAAAAAAAAAAAGACTTATAAAATAATTTTATTATCATAAATTTCTATAGTATTCAACAAGAGTACTACAGGAATTTAATCATGATTAATCATGATACTTAGCTTAATAAAGTATTCATTGCGAGTACTATAATCTTTTTTTTATTTGTTTTCTCTCCTATCCTATCATATCATCATTAACATAATTTTAACCACTAAGGTTAAAATTATGGTGCTAAAGATTTATTAAACCCTTCTACAACCTCAAAATGGAAAGTATTTTTGTTTATTACTCTGGTTATCAGTTGCTTTCTTAATTAAAATTTTTGAATTTACCTCGAACCAAATATGAAATTTCATAATAAATATCACATTCTGTTTCGAGGTTGCGAACATGCCATAATTATCTTATATGTACCATAAGACTTAAACCAAGTGTTTAACCTATATTCCTGTACGTATAATTTTTTTCTAAATGATGATTTCATGATTCTTATAGTAACTGTTCAAATATATTTTGTAAATCTGAATTTAAAACACAATCTTCTTCTTACACATATCCACAAATCAAAGAGAAAAAAAAACTGAAAACTGGATTAGTTAAATAATTTAGTCAAAAATCGATCAAAATCGAAATTTATAATGTCTCTCATAAAACTGATAAGTGCTTGTGAAGTCATTGAAAAAACTTAACTTTTCAAATATGAGAATAACAGACTGGGGAACTACATTGTTAGATTCAAATTAAAGCATTATGCTGGATATTCTTATATTAATGCTTATAGAAAAAAATAGATATATAAAATAAAGCAACATTGAAAAAAAATCTTTTTTGCTCTTTCTTTCCCTGAAGGAAAAGAAGAAAATATGTAATACTGAATTTTTGCCATTGATATGCATTTACGCTTCTGACAACTGGTTCAAAGACCTGAAAACCTTGTTGGCTCCTTTTCAAGAAGTACCTCCTTCACCATCGCCAAAGAAATTACTTCCTAAAATAACAGAATTTCAATGTCCATCCTCAGTGTAAACATGGTAAATTTCTTATTGGTTCGCTCGCCGATCTTAAAACAAAACTTTTCTATTTCAGAAACCATGTACTCTAACCACCAGGTCAGTCTAATGCTCTTCTTACAGACAGAATTTACGCTTTTATAAAACATATAAAATCGGCCTCTTGTTTAAATTAAAAGTTTTGAATTTATAACATTCATGTTTATAAAGAGAAAAAAGAAGTAAATATTTTATGTTACGATTACGTATCTACTATTATTAAACTTTTAATACATTTATTTTAAAAATTACTACATAGAACGTTATTGGGCGGTATTTCACGTGATTCTTCTATTTTAATTTCATTCATTTTTTATTTAAAAGGCTTATTTTATCGTGTTGATTTATAGCAAAATATTGTTTTCATTGTAATTGTTTGCGTTCTGTTGCCAGGCAACAAAGTTTTAAGCAGCAGTAAAAATTAAATCCTGCAAGAGTTAGTAAGTAACAGAAGTGCTTATTGTATCTGAGAAATGCAGCTTTTATTTCTGAAACCTCACTGTCACTCAATTCTGTTGAATAAAATAGAGAGCAATAAATAATTCGTATGCCTATTACATTTCATTGTATCCTTGAAATAATTATTCATAGGAAAGTATTCTTCAATCATTTTGATTTTGTGCAGATGGTAAGAGCTTAAATGATATTAAAAGCAATTGCAAACTGGATAGTAAATACACTAGTAATAAAATACATCAAATTTCAAAAGAACAGTAATATTATTTTAAAAGCTCTACTTCAATAACTATAAATAATTTTAATAAGTTTAATTTTTCTTCATCAAACAATTTTTAATTTTAATAGTTATTTTATTTAAACACTTTCTTTAATTTTGAACCCATTATTGGCATTTTTCAAAATTGTTGTTTAAAAATATTAAATAGAGTTAGTTCAATGTTTTTCTTTTAAAATTACAATGCATCTTTCTTTAAAATTCAATGTTCCAATTTTTATCAATGTATATTTCTTTTAAAATTACAATTTAATGTAATTTTAAAAGAAAAATCTGTGTAAAACAGGGTTTGATATTATTAACAGTATAAACATGTTTAAACTATGTTAAAATGTTTCGTTTATATATAAAATTGATAAATTGTATAGAACATATTTGATTAATTATGACTATATTAATAAACTTAGTATTGAAGTATACTAATATTTCTAATGATTATCAAAAATTCATACTTTAATGGATTTAAAAGTTTACTACTAAATACTTTAATTTAATTATTTTAATAATATAAACTAACTCCCTTGCACTACAGTCCATGTTGGACCTTGGCCATCTACCTACTAACAGATTCCGAAACAGATGTCTTCATTTTACTGGGTAGGGTTTTCAGCTCTATAGCCAACACTCTATAGTCATGTTAGACAAGGATCTACGCTTTAAAGTGGATGCCGAATCACTAAAAACATCCATAGCACCTGCTGGGACTCGAAACCGAAACCAGTGGCAACGAACGCCAGAGCGCTAGCAATAATATAAACTCATCTACATATATTTACGCCACATAAATTTTATTTTTCTTATTCATTTAATAGAATTTATAAATTAAATACCCTAATTGTTGTTTCTTAAGTTTCCCTTATGCACTTGTAAATGTTTTAAATCTTCGTTTTATTTAATTATTTTGAATTAACTTTACACATTTAAATATAGCTCAAAATTTCTGATAGAAAATGCAATAAATACTTTATTCTAAATTTGTATTATGTTCTTTTTTTTATTGAAATAAATTAAATGGCATAGCATCTGTTCGATACCTTAAGATAAACAATTTACAATTATTATGCATCTGCTTAGTCAAACAATTTTCCCCATAATCTAAGAAAATTTATGAAATAAATGCTTTTTTTTTATCTCCGATAATAGAAGATTGTTAGTAAGTGCTGGAAAATATTAAGATTATCTGGAAATTCTCTATTTTTCTTAATCGATATTTGTGTTAACAGAAAAAGCAGTATCTCTTCGGTAAAAATTCTAAAATATATGGATGTTTAGATTCTAAGGCAAATAAAGTAAGCTATAAAAAAAAAAAAAACTTGAAATTTTGTGCATAATGGAGAACAATCGATTTTTCGTATAAAATTTCAAACATAAAAAGCATCCTTTTTTGAAATAAAATATTTCAGTAAAATTATAAACATGTTTGTCAAATATTGAGTTTGGAGGAAATTTTTTATCATAGAATAGTGTTATATAACAAATATAACATGAAAATATATCAATAAATGTTTTTTATATTGAGTTAATATCTTATTATTATAAAATGTAGCCTAATACATGGCCCAATGTATACAGCTAGCATGTAGGACGGCCAAGGTTCTAATATCCATCCATCTATAGCCAGGCTGCTTGGTGGTAGTTTTCAGGTTGCTTCCTGTACGGAATACGCATTTGAGGCAGATACCTATAAATGTCCTCTCGGAAGGCACTACATTCTCCTCATCACCCTTTGGTGTGCTGTTCATGGTATACATAAATGGTAAATGAGGCTCAACAAAAGAGAAGAAATAATTATTAAATGAACAGTAAATTATATTTATGAGCACTTATTTTCAAATAATAATAAGGAAAAATCTGAAAAATTGTGATTATAAAATTTCTAATTTATTTGTAATATAAAATTGGACAAAAGCATTACTCAAATAGTGTATCAGAGGTTAAAAGGAAAACATTAGTCTTACTTGCTGTTTGGAAAAATACACAACATGGAAGCATATACGAAAACATAATATCTGAGCTTCCATTGTGTGTTCAAATTTAATAGAGAATTTATCATTTTTAACAGCTATATCGCCACCACTGTGATTTTCCAAAATCAAAATGATGGTGTTGAATAATACAATTGATATCAAAGCATATTGACAGTTCGAATATACTGAAGATCCTTTAAGTGTCTACGAACAGATAAACGAATATTTCTGTATATTGAATTACTGTATATTACTGTATATTGAACGATTATTGCTGTATAACTGTTGAAAAATAGTGTTGTGTAACTGTTGAACGAATATTGCCGTACTGTTAACCCAAGTGCATCCCAAATATGCTCATTCCGGTTCATTTCTGGAGAACGTGTTGGCTATAAGAACAATACTGGCATCACTAAGATGATTCTTTAACAACCAAGCTGTTTGTGGCTTAGCATTATCGTCTTGTTAGTCTAATTAGACATTAAATACACTTGCGTAAAGACGAATACATTTATCAAAAATTTTATCAAATGTAATCTTTGACTACTAATTAGTTCAATTTGGCTATTTGGCTTTCCTTTCTGATTTTACTGCGATGGACTACATTATAGGATTCTTCATTGGTAAACATTACCATATCTTATAAACAGTTGCTGATTTGCTGCTGTTCTATCAGAAACACCAATTATGTCGCAAAAAAGCATTATAATTGCAAAGTTAAGTTCTCATTGCGATATTTAAAGAGGATATTGACTTATAATTGTTTTTCCTTTCACGTTGTTTATATTCATTATCTTCAACATCTTTATATTAATCAATAGAACTTGAAAAATTCAAAATGTGCCCATAAAGAAATGAAACTGCATATTAGCTGTTTTTTCTTCAGCTGTCTTGAAATTGAACGTTTTGATTTCTTTCTGATAAATTTTTTTTTTTTTGTGGTGTTTTTTCTTCCAGCTGTTGTTGTCTTCTTTCTTCTTCTTCAAAATGCCCTATGATAAATTAAAAACAAAACTTTCAGCTGTAAGTCCGTTATTTTACATGTTCAGATCAAAAAGTCCCATGATATAGAATACTGTTTTCACCATTGATTCTCTAAATGATACAACTTTTATTCAAATAATTTAGTTTCTTTACAAAGACTTCTGAATGATATGATAATTTTTAAGGTATTGACGTTTATTATGTAATATTTGTTAGTCCATTATAATAGAAATTGAACAGTTTTTCCATATGTGATCTTTTATTAATGGCAAACAATCATCAACAAATCAGATTTCTGTTTGTGTCCTCTTAAAACCTGTTGTTGTACATATAAAAAAATATCTTAAAATATAAAATTATATCGGTACCAAATTATTTTCAATAGCTTCAGGCCTACCAAATACAGGGCACCAGTTACCAGATAGCTGCAGAAGCATTTCTGTATGCCTTGTGAAACATGAAATGATAACAAAATTAAATGTAAACAAAACCAAAATACATGAACCAAGTAACACAAACTAAATGAAATATTATTCACAAAGACAACCAATCACTAGCAGGAGAAATACCAGCATAATAGTCTGTGTCCATACCCAGTTAGTGAGAGAGAAAGAAGCTTTAATAAATTTGATAGATATATCATATTATAAATAGGCTTTGTCATAGGTAATGCTTTCCACATATTTTTTCCTCGTAGAAAGCAAATGAAATACTCATGAAAAATTCATGAATCTTAAAATATAATAAAGTTTTTGTGGCAAATTTCAGACAAATATTACGTTGAAAGATAAGGAATTAACATATTTTACACTTACAATTTGCAACTGTACCGCTTGTAGGCTAAAACACTGAGCGAAATTTTCTTCTTCCTTTTTCACTGAACTTTAGTGCTCAATTAAAACTTTCATTTTCGCGACGTGGCATGAGAGGTACACAAATGGTAGGTGTCTGGCATACAACACTCCATCGTGTTAAGTTCTTCGGCTGTTTGACCCGGATACCACCTTTTAGTATCTGCTACAACATCTCATGTAGATTGCAACATTAGTTCTATGTTTGTTTGCAATTTTTAGATAATAGAGGTCATCTTCTGTACCTGCACCTGTAGGACTTCATTCGCTGTACCTTCTAGAATCTGATTTTCTTCGTATATTCCACAGTATATGTAATACAAAGGGGGCACATTCAACTATCTTACTTCATAGGATAGTTTGGTGCCAGCGTCCATTCGCTCATTGGTCGGTTGTGCATCGCTATTCTTCAGATAAATTAAGTCGAGTTTCCATTTCTAAAACGAGGTTACCTCTAAAATTTCACTGTTTGCATGAACTGCACTTTTAAAGTTTGTTTTCGAATAAGTGTCCAGTGTCATTAAACGACAAGCTTTTTATAATTACAATTGTTTTTTTTGTATATACTGCGCAATGTTTATAATATTTGCATATATTAAGCCATGTAATAATAATTTTTCCCTTAATTTATGGAAAACAGTGTAATTGAAATAAATCTCTCCTAATCTAAGCAAATTAAAAGTTTTGAATTGTAATCCTGGTAAATTATGTAAAATTGTGTAATTGTTTAAATAACAAAATTTGCATGTAATTATATAAAACAAGATAGTCTGTCAAACTATTAAGCCCAAAGAAAGCAACACACACAAGTGCATATACTTATATCATATAAAGTATTTTACTGATTTCCTTCTTTTTGCAAAATTAATGTCATTTATGCATTGACACTTTGAATAAAAGACTCTGAAGTGCCATTCAAGTCCAGAAAATTACGTGCGTGGGATGTATGGACTTCAAAATTCTAAATCAATGGCAGAGGAGAATTTTCTTGGATGCGGGTTCCAAATTGTCCTAAATATTTTTATATGTTTAAGATTCAAGCTTCGCAGTTCCCAGGGAAGATTTTGAATGCCAGATTGTTGTTCTGTGAAATACTATCGAACGTATTGCTTGATATTATGCACTATTGTTCATGAAAAACCTATTACATTTATAGAAAAATACAATATTGATGGATTAGATTGATCTGCCAGAATGTTCAGTAATTGCATGACATACTTTGTACTTTCCTGAAAATCAGGAGATCAGTTCCATCCAAACAAAACTTGCATAAGGATATTCATATTCGACTTTTAAACCGTGCGAACTGAAGGCTTGATGGGTTCATGACTTTATGAGAATTTTGTCTACTTTTACTTCAGTGCAGAACTAGGCCGAACACAATTTTTATGTCCACATCATCCTTTTAAAGGATGACGTGGATCCTTTCTCGGATGTTTTCTTTTATGCCTTCTTCAAAACTATTATAAGTGAATTCTGGTGTTCCTCGCAGAGAGTAGAAGATCCTTCACCAACATATGACTACCTATCTTATCCTATGTAGTTCTTTAATGATTTCTATAAATCTTCCTTAAAATTTCCCGTCAGTTACAGCTCAATAGAGTCTTTTTCTGTCGTATAATCGATCTGAGATGGCATTGATCGAGATTCTGATTAATTGTTTTCAGCTCTTATTTCTTTTGGAAAAGGTGTGGGTTCTCTGTTCAACTGTCAAACGTTTAAAAGCTTTCAAGCATTCAATAAGTGTTTTTGTCTTGGCTATCGTGTCTTTTATTATTTAGGTCCCAAAGGCCATAATGTTGTGCACGAATTTGTATAGCATACTTGTATACAGTAGAAATAAAGTCTTTTCTGTCTTATAGTCTGCTTGAGATTCGTATGCTTATCAAGATCTCGAATAAATATTGTTTTAACCTCGTAGTTATCACTTTTGTGCAAGGGTTCTGTGTTCTATATTCAAGTTTTAAACTCTTTTAAAAACACAACTTTAAACGAACGTTTCTGCTTTAACTACCGTGATTTCTATTAATTGGGTCCGAATAATTTTCCGATGGTAAAAGAACCTGTCTTGCATAAGCAGGTATAGCACACATATACATGATAGAGTCAGTAGAGATTTTTTCTGCAGTGTAATCTGTTTGTGAGAGAACTTAAATAATTGTTTTAGACTCACAGTTAATTCTATTGGACAACGGCTGCGTGCTTCATGTTCAACTATTTAACACCTTTAAAAACTCAGCTTTCAAATATTTAATGAGTGCTTCTACCTTGGATATCGTGTCTTCTTTTAATCATATCCAAAATCTGGTTTGGACGGTCAAAGGGTCTTTAGCACTTGAATATGCATACCATACTTTTGCAGTAATTTTTATTATGTGTCACCCACATTATAGACGGATTTTAATAACCCCATCTTAAACGAAAATTCATAAAAATATTCAGGGTTTTATAATTCGTTGTCAAATGAGTAAATATATTTACATAAAATTTTGTAATGGAACCCTTTAATGGAAGGGCTTCTTGCTAACATGCTAAATTCTAAACATGGCACTATCACCAAGAAGTTAAATTAAACAAATAAGTCTTGGAGAGAGTCCAATAAGATTACAGATTATGTTATAACTAAAAATTTAAGTCATAGTCTTATAAGATTTGCATAAGTAAAAAAAAATCATACGGTAAATAGTAGAGAGAGAGAAAGTTTCAAGTATAAACGAATTTTTATATTACAAAATTTAATTTTTTTTCCTGTTAGTAAAGTAAATAAGATTGAATATATGGAAAGCAAACATTTTAAATTGTAATCTTTCTGAAGCATGTAATACACCTTCAAGTGAGGAAATGTTGCGTGATTTACCAGCTATCATCAAAAGTCTGAATTAAACATTGTAGATTCTACTGCAAATTCGTATGATTATAAGAAGTAAAGCAAGTAATTTTTCATACTTGAAAACAAATTTCTCATAAGCTGTGCGTTCAAGATAAATGCCTTTCGTGCCAAGTGAAATACACGCTTCGTACATGATATGAATAACAATTTAGGTCAGCTTTGCTTAGGCTGCTTTGTTTATCACTTAATAAGACTAAAGGCCACATACTCCACCAATTTCAGGTTAATTTTTGTCTATGTTCCATTAGAATTCCGAAAATATGCGCTCATAATGAGCCTAATTATAAGTTCTAATTTTGTTTCGCTTAATGAGAAATTGAGAAGTTAATTGTGTTTTGTGTTCAGCGTTTAAAGACATGATACTCGATCACAACGTAGTATAAATTCTGATAAGAAATGCTTAGGAAAATTAAAAATCTCCTTTCCTAACAGCTGCCTGATGGCCAATTGTTAGCGCTCTGGTCTTTTTGGTATCACAGGTTTCAGGTCCGAATCCTGGGAGTGTTAGGGTTCGAAATCCACGTTACACTATAGGCTCCTGTCTAATTAGCCTAAAAGTGTGCTCAAAATGACCGTAGAGCGACGAACCAAAACTTTCTGAACAATCTTAAGATCATAAAGGCAACAAATTAATTGACTTTTAATGTGCATATTAAAAACATAGTTTTATCTAGAGAGGTCTTGATTTGGTTTGGTTTGTAGCTCTACGGTCATCTTATGCACACTTTAGGCTAAACAGACCGGGACCTACAGTTTAAAGTGGATTTCAAACCACTACAAACACCCATGGCACCGCCGGGACTCGAACCCGAAACCTGTGATACCGAGCGCCAGATTGCTAGTCACTTAGCCATCAGGTCCCCTAGAGAGGTCTTGAACTTCTGAACTAAACAAACTTGAGTGAAACCAGAAAAATAGTATATCTGTAAAAAAGTAACCGTCAGTATCTCTGATACGCAAGGCAAGATAAATCCTTGTGTCGGAAGAATACATTGGCCTCGATGAGACTGTGAACCTCCCATATTTCACTCTAACGTGTTTGCGATGCACATTCCGGTGCCAAAAGTGGGTGTAGTGCAACCACTACCCGCCCTCTGTGCATTACGCTAGGTAACACTGAATCTGCTATACATCAGCGATTTTACTACAGAATAACTTTCAACACTTAACAACAACTTTAGTTTCTTTCATAAGGGTATGTATGATTTTAAATACTGTCAAATCTGTTTCTATGATTTCCTTTTTTTTTTGCATTTTTTTATGCGGTATATAAAAACAAATCCCATCAAATATATATTATGAATACAAATTAATTAAAAATATAATTCAAAAAGAAAACAACAGATGGCCGTCAAAATAACATGCAAATAAAAAAATCCAACACATCGCCCACCTTGATATTGTAACATCCCATTACCACGGCTGTTATTAGAAGCGAGTTAGTGCTACATCATTAGGTTTTGATTTATTAAATATTTTCTATGTGGGATTTTTTTTTTTTATGTTGTCCGTATTTATCGTATAATTTTTTTTAAAAGGTGTTGCATACAATATATTTTATATCCGCTTATGAAGTTTTAAGATTTTTTTTTTACGTGGTCACTTTCTACCCGCACAAAAGAAGTTCAAAATAAATAAAATAATTTATATCTTTATGTAACACGAACTTTATTACAAATAAAATTGGTGTTAGATAATAATTTAACATTAAGATAGATTGGTGTTAAATAATAATTTAACATTAAGTTAGATTGGTATTAGATAATAACTTAACACTTGATATTAAAAGTTTTAATATCATTTTGTAATGATATTAAAACTTTAATATGAATTGAATGATTTAAAATTTTAATATTATTACAAATTGAAAAATGACGAGGTATTTTTAAGCGAGTTATAAAAAACATTTGTAATGAAACGCAATTTTCAAACGTATTTATTTTCTTAGTCCGTGTCCATCACATCAAAATAAAAAAGAAAGAAAGAAAGAATCTTCTCATAAAACTGTGGAATACAGTAATTCTTCCAAATTCTAAATATCCACTGGGTACCTTTCTAGTGAAAAAGTTTCATGCTCCCACTGCCATCTATTGGAATGAATTGGATCTATTGGAATTATTTTTAAATACTTTAAAATTAAAACATTTGAAGCAAACTTTTAAGTAATTTTACAAAACTTACAGGAATTTGTTAAATTTCACTTGCAATTTATAATTGTTTATTAATAAATGAAGAATTTAAAACTTTACAAAGACTTTCATGATACCAATGCCTACATATTCATATTTATTTAATTTTTAACCTAATCTAAATATCGAAAACCTTCTTCCTGTATCTCACATTTATTTGATTAAATTAAATTTATTATAATTTATGAAAGTTTTTTATAATTAATTTGTAAAAGATTCTTCTTTAAAAATCATGCAAAAATTTTAGATTTGACTTATCAGTTTTTGAAGTTGAGTAACTATTATGTTATCTATGGATTAAACAAAATAAATGAATTAACATCAAAATTAATTAGATAGAAAAGCTGCTAATTAGCACATTCTATAATTGTTTATTAATAAATGAAGTATTTAAAACTTTACAAAGACTTTCATGGTACAAATGCCTACATATTCATATTATTTAATTTTTTAAACTAATCTAAATATCGAAAAACATCTTCCTTTATCTCCCATTTATTTGCTTAAATTAAATTTATTATAATATATGAAAGTTTTTATAATTAATATCTAAAAGATTCTTCTTTAGAAATCACTCAGAAAAGTAGGAATTTGATTTATCACATTATAAATTTGAGTGATTATTATGTTATCTATGGATTAAACAAAGTAAATGAGTTAACATCATATTTAATTATTTAATTAGATAAAAACTATTAATTAACACATTTTATAATTGTTTATTAATAAATGAAGTATTTAAAACTTTACAAAGACTTTCATGGTACAAATGCCTACATATTCATATTATTTAATTTTTAAACTAATCTAAATATCTAAAAACATCTTCCTTTATCTCCCATTTATGTGCTTAAATTAAATTTATTATAATATATGAAAGTTTTTTATAATTAATATCTAAAAGATTCTTCTTTAGAAATCACTCAGAAAAGTAGGAATTTGATTTATCACATTATAAATTTGAGTAATTATTATGTTATCTATGGATTAAACAAAAGTAAATGAGTTAACATCATATTTAATTAGATAAAAACTATTAATTAGCACATTTTATAATTGTTTATTAATAAATGAAGTATTTAAAACTTTACAAAGACTTTCATGGTACAAATGCCTACATATTCATATTATTTAATTTTTAACCTAATCTAAACATCGAAAATCTTCTCTGTACCTCTCATTTATTTGTTTAAATTAAATTTATTACAATTTATGAAAGTTCTTTATAATTATTTTTCTAAAAGATTCTTCTATAGAAATCACTCAGAAAAGTAGGAATTTGATTTATCACATTATAAATTTGAAATTATGTTATCTATGGATTAAACAAAGTAAATGAGTTAACATCATACTTAATTAGATAAAAACTATTAATTAGCACATTTTATAATTGTTTATTAATAAATGAAGTATTTAAAACTTTACAAAGACTTTCATGGTACAAATGCCTACATATTCATATTATTTAATTTTAAACTAATCTAAATATCGAAAAACATCTTCCTTTATCTCCCATTTATTTGTTTAAATTAAATTTATTACAATTTATGAAAGTTCTTTATAATTATTTTCTAAAAAAGATTCTTCTATAGAAATCATGCAGAAAAGTAGGGATTTGACATATCAGATTATAAAGTTGAGTAACTATTGTGCTATCTATGGATTAAACCAAAGTAAATGAATCAACATCATATTTAATTAGTTAGAAAAGCTGTTAATTAGCACATTCTAAAAGATAATCCATCTATTCAAGAACAAGTAAATAGTTTAACTATTCATTAAATATTTCTATAGCTAAAAATTCATTCCATAATTACAGACACGACACTAATCAATGTAGAAATCTTATTAACTATTAGTGTCTTGTGAACTGCATTCAATTTCAGCAGAAATGCTGTATACTAATGAAGAGTAAACAAAGTTATTTTCAATATACTAATGAAGTGTTTGCTTGTAAATATTAGTTGATATGCACCATAAAAGTTCGTTATCGAAATTGAAACTGTATTTATAATTAAATATTTGTATTCTTTTATGGTTAAGGCAAACATTTTGAATTAGAAGAAAATATTTTTAGTTATTAGTTAAAATTGCCGAAAATTCTGAGAATATAATATCGTATTGTTATTTCTCAGTAATATCAGAACGCTATTTTTTTTAGTGATAAGAAAAAACTCTTAATAACCCACAGTTTCAAGCAAAAGCGATATTTTGTTGAAAAATTATCGAGGAATTCAAATAAGGTTTTGAAAAAAAAAAAAAAAATACATTTTTGGTAGAAATTGATATGTGCCTAAATGATAAGATTTTAATAATTATGATTATCAATTATTTTTATTCTAGATCAATTATTCACTTTTTAAATTATATTAATCATATATTTCCAGCAATTAAATTACATTTTTTTTTTTAAATCAGTTGGTTTATTTAACTTTAACCAAATTTTTTATTAACAAACCAAAACCAAGAACATATTTTTAAGCGTATTGTCATTAATTTATTGAATCAGTAAACAATAATTTCCATTAAATTATCTATGAATTATTTTTAGTAACATAATTGATTATTTTCACTGATCGACTCGTAGCTCAGTGGCAACGTGCGATGCTGGTGAGTATTATGCCTGAAATTCAATCCGTTGGCAGCTTTGTTGTAGACAATGTTTCAAAAAATGTAGACACACGAGGCGTTTGGGATGTTCAACAGATTTTTCGTTACTCGGACTACCTGGTGGAAGTTTTCCTGATTTTCTTAAATAAGATATTCAAATGCGGAGTGCAAAAAGCACTACTCTCCTTCTTCAGTTACACAGAGCCAAGTCAGACTTCTACTTGTGGGTGCTCCAAACAACAGAAACTGCCCCTTTCTCTCATTCCATGAGTAAAAGTACTCATGGGTTATCCGTCTCGCACTGCAGCATCCTGAGGATTAGGTACAACAACATTATATTTAATAGCATATCATTCTGGTAATATAAGAAATTATGTTTCATACTGTCTATTATATTTCATAATTAGTAACAAAGTTAAATCGAAATTCTTTCTCAAATAACTTTTTATATAAATAAGAAATTATGTATACGTTCAATCAACAATTATTTTACATAACTGGCTATTTTGAAATAAATTATTAGAATTATTTTTAACTTAATAATTTTTTTTTAATAATGAGAACTCAGAGAGTGAAGAGACTCAGTAGTGAATGTTACAACATGTATAAGTGTCTCGCAGTTAGGTTGTCTGATGGGAGTTCTCTTTATTTTATCCAATGTGACAAGCAAATGAGAAGCAATTATCTCTAAAAAGTCTCTGAAATGCATTAGCCTCACTTCATCTTTCACCATTGGGCTATATGGGCTACCCATCCATGTACGTTAATCGTTAAGAACAGCAATAGATAGATTGGAATAGACCTTATGTTAAGATCAACAATAGATAGAGTTAGCCTTACGTTAATAACAATGATATATAGATTAGAGTAGACCTTACGTTAAGAACAACAATAGATAGATTAGAGTAGATCTTACGTTAAGAACAACAATAGATAGATTAGAGTGGATCTCACGTTAAGGATAACAATAGATAGATTAGAGTAGACCTTACTTTAAGAACAACATAAAATAATAGACTCGGGAAAGATTATGATACAGTGCTTGGCATCAAGATTCCAAGGCTTTGTAGATTTTTTTTTTTTTTAATTTTCTAAAATACAAAATTAGAATAAAATTAGAAATATAAATATGGTATTAGAAATATAATTGTATATATATATAAATGTATAATATTGTATATATATAATAAATGTATAATATTGTATATATATAATAAATGTATAATATTGTATATATATATAAAAATGTATAATATTTTTACCTCAATTGAACAGAAGGGCTCAAGGCACACTCTTCTGTTCAATTGAGGTAAAAAATATTTAAAAAGTCTCTTAATAAAACCAATCTCTCACTGAAAGTGATTTTAGTGCCGTCTAAATTTAGTGACTAATAAATCACAGTTTAAAAACATCCAATTTACGTTGTTCTGCACTGTGGAGAAAAACACAGGGCAACAAAATGTACTCCATGTAACTAAATGAAATTCTTGCGGAAGCACTAAATTATTCTTTTCATTCATATATAAAGAGAAGACAGGTGTTAATTAGTCATTTATGTTCTTTTGAAACATCCCACGACAAAATTTATTACAGGCAGAATAAAATGAAGTATGCCCAGAAGCTCATAAATTTAATCATGAACAGACTTTTTCATGGGTTTGGTGTAACATCAGACCCTTTTATGAAGCGTCATTTGAGGTTAAAACCTTAGTTAAAAGGCATAGGTTCTTAGGTAATCAGTAAGAAAAAAGGAATTTTTTTCTTGATGAATGAACACTGTTAAGTTAGAAAGCATGTAAGTGTATTGTTTTATCACCAACAAAGGAGTTTTACTTTAAAATCAGCGAAATTCCTAAAATATTTCATAATTCAATGGACTTTATATTCACTGTTAACATAAGATGCTTATTTATTACTTAGAGTATATTCTTATTGTTATAATTTTTAAAGAGGAAATAATATTTTACTCCACTAAGGAAATTAATTAATATTTGTATTAAAATTAAAAAAATTGAAAAATACCGCTAAAAATAATGATTATTAATAAACTTTTATGCAATCTGTTAATTATTAAGTCCACGTAATTTGATAATTTTTAAATTAATTAATTTATAGCAGGGTTTATGTTATAAGTTGTAATTTAAATTTTGAATGTTGGCGTCTGAAAACTGGATTAAAAATTATTTCATTAATAATGGCTACATTAATAAATTTTAAAAAACAGTTTTCATATTTAATTCCTATTTATTTTATATTTAATCAATCGAATATTTTAAAAGTGGGATCTTTGTAATTATTGCAGCTTATAACAAGGAAGTTTATAAATGTTTTTGTTTCATTGAGTTTTTGAGATTGAGATTTTATTTCTGTGTAGCTCAATAGATGGCGCCACGTCTTAATTACATTTGCTGTACGCTAACTATTCATTCATAAACACAAGCAACAAATCTTTCTACATACCCCGTTTTTAAAAAAAGACGGACACACTGCTTAAAAGAAAGATAAGGTGAGAGGATCTTACAAGAAATAAATTTTAAAATCTTTTTTAAGGCAACTTTGAAAATTACACTTTCAGTGAAATTTTCGATCATTTCAACACTAAAAAAAAGTTATTTTTAAAAATAAATTCATTTCTGTAAATTAAAATAAATTATATTCATACAGCAGATATATTTCTTGACAGTAAATTTCACACATTTCTTGACACATTTCTAAATTAAATTTCTTAACAAATGAGGTTTTTAATAGATTTTTAAGTTGTCGGCATATAGTAAATTGGTATTATATGATAAAATATTGTCTCTCTGTAAAATTATCAAAGGAGAATGCAAGAATGAAATTATTTTTCAAATATTAATGCGCATTACATCTAATAATGTATAATTTCGGTTGGGAATTGACGAAATGATCTTTTACGTAATCGTTACCAGTATGTTCTCTATAAGATTTCAGCTTTTCTAAGAAGTTTTGATATTAAGAGTTGAAAAAAAAACAACAGCGCTTTTAAAAATGTTAGAATAATTATAATTTAATCTCATAAAAACGGAATTTGTTTAAGGATTTATAGAAGGAAGGAAGGATTTTTAAGGGTTGGTAATGAAGAAAAATTGAAGTGTAAAAATAATTTTTAATCTCATTCGTTTTTTCATTAATTACATGATTGGAAAATTTTTAAATTTTATGATAAATTGTGTAAATGGTTAAATAAATTTTCTGTCTGCCAAAAAATAATTTTTCTGTCTCTTTCTTGTCTGTCTTTTTTTTTTTTTTTTTTTTTTTTTTTTTTTTGTCTATTTTTTTTTTTAAATATTAACTCAAATTTCATTTATAAATTAATATTTTTGAAAGAATATGTGTGCGCTACAACATTTCATCTTTCTTAAATCACTTTTAATATGACAGAAAAAAAAAATTTAAAAATGTAATAATGTTTATAATTTATTTTCGCACCAAAAAAAAAAAAAAAAGGGAATTATCTTTTTAGGAATTGTAGAAACTGAGTTTAAAAATGGAGAAATAATGAATAATTATATAAAAATAATGAATAATTACATAATTTTTTTTTAATGTGTTTGCGGATATATTCTAGGAAAAAGAACACTTTTATTGAATATATGACTGTATTAAATATATATATCATATATGATGTTTTCGAAATTAAGGCAGCTTTCAGAAATTCGAATTCGGCTTTTTGCCATCGCCCTCCTCAAACCTAATAGAATTTCATTACAGTTTTATTGTGCCTTTTCCTGACATAAACACAAAGCTTTTGGTTTGACTTTATGTTTCGAGTTGTTGTGTTTTCGAGCCAATTAGCCTTTATTCAGAATCACAAAACTCCATCTGCAAAGCGACTCAGCCCTGAAAAGTTTATATAAATGAGAATAAAAGAAAAAGAAGAAAAATACAGAATTCTGCATGTATATATTTGCGACCACTGTTTGTATGGAAAGGGTATACATCCATTTTAAATGTTGAAGTTCACAAATTCATTATTCTTAGGAATACTACTCAGAAATACGCGGAACAAAAGAAAAGAAAGAAAAAATTTTTATAGTCATGGTGTAATTTTCCAAATAATTTTTCTTTCGATAGTATGTTTTTGAAATTTTAATGATTAAAATTAAAATTATTTTTTATTGCAATTACAACCCCTCTGTAAATATATTAATTCCCTATTGCGCAGCTCTATCTAAATTCGTCCTACTTGCCCGTTGTCAATTTTCCATACAATCAAAGGTCGAACAATATTGTATACCTTAAAAAATATTTATATTTAACTATCAGAAATGTAATAAGCAAATAAATATTATATTTATCATTCATAAAAAAAATATTTATTCACAAAATATGCATTCGTTTTCAATTCTGCTCTACTTCCAATAAACAAAACAAAATAATGCAATTTTTTTTTTGAAAGCGAATACAGAAAAAAATAAAATGTTTCTGATTACTAGTATTCAGAGTAAAATTACGTAATTTTAAACCTAAAAATTCATAAAAAATAATTTTCCAGCTATTTATTACTTATACATTATTTAAAATATTAAATTACTAATACAAAAATAATTATATATTTTACAAATAAAAAGTCGAACAATACATTATATTACTATAGAGAAACTCATTATCCATTTAGGGTAAGATTAATTGTAAAAATAAATATTTTGAAACTTAATTTAAAAGTTTTAGAAAAAACAAGATTTTAATTATAGAAAAAAAAACAGGAGATTGTGTTTGTATCATTCATAGTAGATATTTAAAGAAGCATGTTTTAGAAAAACAACATTCAATATTTTTATCGCGAAAATGCGCATTTTAGTACAATGTTTTTTTTTTTTTTTTTTTTTATGAGAATCTCTAACTGTTACATTTTCATAATAAAAAAAAAAGCTCAGAACAGAGCTTTTAGATAAAATAAATTACGATTTTTATTTGATTTATGTGCCGAAAAATGTAAACTTATTTATCGGATTAAATATCTCCTCAACACTTTTTTTGTATAAGAGATTTGAAAAAAAAAGATGGAATAAATAAAAAAGAGAATTAATTATATTTAGTAGCACCGAAATCACAAAGGGAAAGATGCTGTTTTTAAAAGTAAATAAATAAAAAAGATCAATGCAAAAAAAAAAAATATCAAATGCAAGTGTTTCCTTTTTCGATATTCTATTAATTTTCCTTTCTTAAAAATGTTATTTCTAATTGATACGAATCAGCAAAATTCACACCTCAAAACAAT
Organism: Caerostris extrusa; assembly: GCA_021605095.1. NCBI lineage: Eukaryota > Metazoa > Arthropoda > Arachnida > Araneae > Araneidae > Caerostris > Caerostris extrusa. The sequence continues at coordinate 9,459 of BPLR01016628.1, read as the reverse complement.
TTAAACAAATCCTATGAAATAGCGATGTAATTAAAAATGTTTTTTTTAGTGCAAGGAGAGTTAAAAGCATGCAAATTTTTCAAATATGTCCGAATATGCAAATTTAAAATCAAGTAATATCGGTGAGAGAATGAAATTTGGCTTTCAGATTACTTACTTAAAAAGGTAAAGGTTAATGATTGCCATGCATTGACAGCCGTATATCGGCGTGTTCAATGTCTTAATGGAGTCATTTAACATAATAATAATTCGTAACAACATAATAAATATAATTCGAAATAGAAGAAGCCATATAAATTTCCCTAAGTGTGATTTCCATGATCTGGAATTATTTTTAGTAGACAAGAAAAAGTGAAACCAATAACAATACCAAAAGAATCGTTGTTAACTCTGACTGTCAGGAGAAACCAAAATTATGAATGCCACTCTTCACCAAAAAGAACTTTGATCGGCTAGTGGTACACAGAGATTCAACTGAAACTGCCTGAATCCAACCATCTGTTCGAAAACAAAACAGAAACAATTATTGGTCATTATGATCACAGACCTATTGTTAATTACTAGTTACCATGCTGGCCCCAAAGAGTGGGCAAAAGAGCATGTCCAGTTGGAGGAGAATTGAAAAGAGTTCTCTTTTCCATCGAGTGTTCCATGTTGATAATTGACGCATTTTCGTCTGAGATGAACATGGGTCTCGAAGTGGTCTCTATTAATTTATTCAATCATACAAAGAATTTAAGATTTGTAGGAGGTAGGATGATGGTCTGGGTTAGTATTTCCATGAAAGTTCAAACCGATCTCCCCGTTATTGAAATTGAATCACTGAAAAGTTTTAGAAATGAGATTCTTAGGCATTTTGGGGTCCTTTACGCTACAGCAATCGGAAACGAATTCATTTTAATGCACGATAATTGTAGGCCTCATCATGCTCGGCTGGTCCTTAACGACGAAGGAATCATACAAATGATTTGGCCAGGATATGAATCCAGTGGAACATATCTGGGACAATTTAGGCACACGAGTTAATGGCCGCTCAAAATTCCCACAAATTGTTCAAAAGTTGTGTTATTCCTCAAGACAGAATACTCCAGTCTGTCGTTAATATCCTGGTATTCTATGTCTCACACGTGCTGAATGATACTGTCCGCTTAGGGAAACACTAATTCCTAATAAAAATTATTTTTATAAGAAATTACACATTTTATCAGTTTTTTTGAGGTGCACATTAAAAAAAAATTCTGTTACTATTTGTTTGTTTGTGACTAATCCTCAGTGTCCTGCAGTGCAGGACGGACAACTCATGGATGGAGGGAAAGGGGGAAGCTTCTGTTGTGGTGGAGCACCCGTAGGGAGAAGTTTGGCTTGCCTCCGTGATGCTCTTTACAGTCAAATGAGACCGGGACCTACGGCTTAAAGGGGATTCCGAACCACTACATACATCAATGGCACCGTCGGTACTCGAACCCAAACCTGTGGCACCGAGGGCCAGAGCGCTAGACACTCGACCATTCAGGCCCCCGTTAATGTTTTGTTTATGTTAATGTTTTCTGTTAATCAAAAAAAACTAAATAAAATAATTTTTTTTCATTCATCCATATATGACTTTCTTTTCATAGCGTATCGTGGCATTTTCATTTGGATGCATTATCATTCATCAAACGTCTTCCTCATCTGCGATATCTAAACAAAATCTCAATACATCTAATTGTTTTGTGCAGCGTATAAATAGTAATTATCTTTTACCCTACATTAAAATATGCAGAGAATATGGCTTAAAAAATTGTTTAACATAAACATTATATCTTTTTGGAAATAAAATCAATATTTATTGAGTTTTTTTATCAAAAAAGTACCATTTAAATATCAACATTCAAAGCAGCAAATGCCTTTTTTTAGAAATATTATTTTATATTAATTTACAATATGAAATGACCTTTATAATGTACCAAGCTGTTTATCCGGCATTGCTCGATATTCCTCCCCCTATTCCCTCCCTTATTTTGTCAGACATGAGAATGTAATAAGACAGAAGAATGAATGAAGTATGAAATTGACTGGCCACTAACCTATCGTTTCTTTGGAATGATTGTTAAGGTAAAAAGTAGGAAATTCTTAGAAAATCAATCGAAAAAGAGGATTGAAAAGGTAATATATTCACTGATTCGAGCAAAACTACTGTCCCGGTATTTGAAAGAAATTTCTATATGAACCAGATGGAACTGGATTCCATCATGTAGCACTAGACAGTCGAGGGAGTCAAAAGTGGTTTTGGTTTAATTAAAAAGAAACTTTTAAAAATGTATTCGTATTTTTTTAACTGGACAGAAACTTCAAGAACAATAGAAAAAAATTAAAGCCCTAAGCTTTATAGTTTATCATTTATATGGTGAGCAATTTTGCAAGAAATTAATTCTTAAATATCATTACTTATAGGCTACCAAAAAGTCAATTAATTAAAAAGCATTTTAATTACAGAAAACTTACATTATATATATATATATACAGAGATAAAGATATGAAATTTATATTTTTGAGCTATACTTTGACTTCACATCTACAAACAATACAATTACTTTTCATTATATCGATGTTACGAAAAGAATGAAAATATTTAAATTTTAGCAAATATTGTGATTTTCTTTGCTAAAAAAGATTTAAATTTTGATAAAGAAAATCTTTAAATTTACTTTTTAAATGCATTTAATTGTTTACCAGATCTCAATACGTTTATCTGAGCATTTTTCCAAATAATTATTTTTTAGCTAATTATTAATCACTGCCTTTTTTATTTCCTTTTATAAATAACTAGATAAAATTAATTTCTTTTATAGCTGTCTTAGTTTTGATTTTACTTCAGAAATTCCTGACAATGATAGTTGTTTGTTAAACTCATACACAATGCATTGATGAATACTGCAATGCATTTTGATTTTTCACAGAACACTCTGAATTTCAAAAGACTTACCAGGTTTCCTCTAGTGGCAATTCTAGTTAGCTTTTATGACAGTAGACGAAAGTTTGTTCCCTCTGGTCACATGCATTGTAGGCACTGTTTTCCAAACAGGAAATCCCTATGGAAAATTTGCATATATATTTTAATGAGATATAGTTTTTCAAAATGTTCTTTATTTGTTTATCTGTGCTGTGATTTAAAAAATATATAAAATTTAGACCAAGAAAAAAAAAATTCCATCTATCTTAATCTAACATGTAATTCATTTAGCCAGAAAAGAAAATCCAACAAACCTAGTTCGAAAAATAATTAGACAGCACTCTTTAAGCACAGAATTATAATTGTTAAGTGGTTTCACATAACTTGAAAACAAATTTCAAAAAGTTGTTGTATCTTTGAAGAATTAAAAGAGTTTATAAACCTACGAGAATTCATGACAGTAAGGAAAATTATACAATCTGAAAAATTTTATTTTACATGTTAAGAAAATTAATGCAAATAAATGCAATTTTTAAAATTGTTACTCTCAATGATCTAGATTTGAATTCTACTTCGAATTCTTTTTGTAAATGAAAATATTTGTGTTTAAATCCATTTATTCCGATGAGATTAAGGATTATACTTTTTGCTACGACATTTTGTCTTCCAATCATTTGAATGGTTTCCTTTCTGTATTTCTGCAATTTCGTTCAAATTTTCATCATACAGATAAAAATTATTCTAAAAAAGGTTTTGTTTCTTTTGCAAATTTAAATTTCCTTACTTATAAAATCCTTTCGTACATTTTTTTTGTTCCATCAAATCAATTTAAAAACTTTATATCTTAAAAATAATATTCGGACTAGTAAATTCATTTGATTTAACTTATTTTTTATAATTTTAAGTAGGATTTCAGTGAATTCTTTTGAATTTCTATGATATATTTCTTTTTAAATTTATAAATATTAAGCTGTTTTATCGTATATATATAGTAAAATTTCTCTTAAAAACGAAATTCTAACAATTAAATTCGTTAGATTAATTTTTTTATTCCAAATTAAATTCGAATGAATTTTTTTTGAATTCCTCTGATAAAATGTATTTTAAATCAAGAAATGTAAGCAATTTTGTTACAATTAAAAATATGACATTTCTTTTTCTCTTAATTAGATATAATAATCATTTTTATATACAACAACAAATTTACAATCCGTTAAAAAAAGAATTATATTCAATAAATGTTTTAAATCTTAAACTATAAACATTGATATTTATAAAAATCTAATTTTATAAACAAGAGGGCTAAATCATCTTTTTTAATTTTCAAAAACCGTAGTAAAGTTAAGAGTATTTGGGGCTCATCCTACCGGTTTTTATCAATAAGGCTTAGTAGTAGTTGCCTTTGGTCTAGTAAGTTAACTTTCAATGGTTCTGTGATTTATTCTGTTGTTCATCTGTTCTTTTATACGTAGATGGAAATCAAATATGATATATTGTAAAAATGGCGAGTGAACCACTTATCTGCCACATAATATATTTTTGAAGGAGCAGCACTTCACAATATAAATTGCATATGACCAAACACACGGAATAGAAGTACAAATTTTTGTTCTAAATAAGTTATATTTAGGTTCTTTTAAAAACGCGATCTGTAATGGTTAGTTATTATTTGTTCCTTTCTCGTCTCAGTAGGGCTGAGTTTCTTCTCTCCTAAGTAAGTGCGTTATACTGCATATCTCTTTGAATGCCAGCGCTGAGTGCCCTTCTCTGCTCTACCTGACTATCTCACTGAACTGCTGACTTTATCTCCCGTCTGTCTCCGTCTCTTATTCTTGCAAGGCTGTAAATATACCAAAACCAACCCAGCCGGAATTCTCCATGAAACTTGTTCTGAAAGAATGGTCGATCGTTTCCTGTCTTTCTGTCCCTTGTTTTCTCTGCACGGGCTGATTACTTAGTTCATCCAGCGTTTCTAAGAAATATCCTTGCGTTTCTAAAGAATATTCCGTGTTTTCGTTATTTTGTTTAATACATAATTCCGTGGGAATGTATGAAACTGTCAATATGAAACTGATCTTTACAATCGCTCACAACAATATTTTTTGTTAAAAATATGTAGATTATTGAGAAAACATTACAAAAGGTATTGTAATAAAAATAATCGCTTAAAAAACTCATAGAAATTAAAAAAAAAACACTATAGGAATTCTTTGCTAGTTTCTTTTTAGTTAGAAAAAGCTTGTGATTGACTGAAATATTATAATATTTTATTTTCGTTAATGCGAATATAAGAATACCTCATAATCTTGCAGAAGCATATCCAATGTATTCGGACAAATCTTTCAAATAATTCATAAGAAACTTATTGAAACTGAGAATGATTTAGCATTTACAATACGAAGTCAAATCTGTGTATTTTAAAATTTATTTTTGTAATAAAGATTTTAAATATTACTTTTAAATTGAGAGTCCACACAGATTTAAGAGAATGAATGCATATGTTTTAAGATTTTTGTGCATTTTTGAGAGAATTGATATGAGAAGATTTTTGTTTTAAGATTTTTGTGTAGAATTTTCATTCGTATGTAAAGGTAAATAATAGTACTGTTTAATGTTTAATGTTTCCATGCGAGTTAAATATTTCCCTTTCAGTGGATTTGTAATTTTATTTGATTTGTAGATGTTCGATTTTTATTCAAAGATATCTTTATATCAGTCATTAACAAACAAACTATTAATATTTCACTAACATGTAAGTTTACTAGATATAATAAAAATACATGATATTTTTAAGACATTAAACAATATTTTGACACGTGAATTTTAATCAGAATATTAAAAAATGGATAAATGATTGCCAGAAAAATAATCGTCTTCACCATATATATATCAGTAAATTTGTCTTCTTTTATGTGCACCGTAACTGTGCTTTAAATCCAAAGGCTGCAAAAACTAAAATTTCTTAAAAATCATATCTGAAAATAGAATCGTGAAAATAAAGAGTATGTGTTATTGACAAAATTTATTATATCAACTTCCTTTGATCTAAATAGCTTTTGTGAAAGACCAAAATTGCAAGATATTTCTAAGACATTAAACAAATTTTTCGACATGAAATTTAATCAGAATATTAAAAGAAATAAAACGATTACCAGAAAAAAAAATCGATTTCATCAGATATATATCAGTAATTTTGTCCTCTTTTATGTCCACTGTATATGTGCTTAAAATCAAAGGATGCAAAATCAAAAATTTCTTAAAAATCTGGATATCCGAAAATAGAATCATGAAAATAAAGAGTATGGGTCATTGGAAAATCTATTACACCAACTTTCTTTGATCCGAAAAGGCTTGTGTTTAAATATAAAGTTCTTATGAAAATCACATTAAAGTTAATTTAGTGTTTATTTTTTTTTGAAAACAAATACAGTACTCCATTATTTAAAGTTAAGTATAGTGAAATATAATATATGTGATCTAAATATTAGTTTATGGACAAAAAAGAATAAAATAAAAATCCAGACAAATTTCCAGCTTCTTTGAAAAGAAAAAAAACAAGTAGTGAAATATAAAAAAAAGGCGGTAAACAAAACATCAACAACTTAATCATCTTTATGACAGGTGTAAGTGCTCATACAAAATAAACATTGTAAAAAATGTCTTTTGATTCAGAAAATAAATAAGCAAGACAGCAGAATGCATCTGTAATGAACGTAACCATCAGCAATTCCGGAAGAGAGGGGGAATTAACTGCCCAGCTTTGGTCTGGGAAACAAGCTATTTGTCGGCTCAATTCAAGCTGAGTTTTTTATTTTGTGGGATTTTCTTTCATTCCGAGAGAGTGTACCCTAATTAATTAAATGAAAGGAATCAAGTAAGAAGATTTAGCTGATAAATTTTTGACGATCTCCTAAGTTGCTGTTTTCCCTCTTCTTTTTCTATTTAAAGATACCAGTTACTTTTTTTGTTAATTATTTTCAGTGAATTTTAGAAAATCGTCTTATTATTAAATGTAGAAATACATCTATATGAATAAAATTAAATTTTTATTATAGAGTTAATCAAGTTAGTTTAATATATCAATTAAAAATATTGATGATGGATTAGCTTAGTGGTTTACTATGCTGCCAACTCGACTAAAGATGGTGTACCAGAAATTTATTTTTTGATTTTCTCCTTGATCAACGTCAAATAAAGTTCATAATTTCACAGCCATGAATAGTGAATGAGTGGGTTTTACCAATAGTTCTAAAAATGGAATGATCCAGTACATGAATTTTCAATGGATGGTAAAATTACCCTCTTTGAGAATGTTTAGTAATAGTTGTTTTCCTTTACGTTTAATTTTTATGTGATACTTTCCTTTGATGAATTTATTTGTTAATACAAGACTCTCTGTCGCAATTTTTCCAATTCACTCTTTTGATTTTTTAAGACATCACTGAAACAAACAGAATACGGGAATAGAAAAATTATCCGTCGATCGCTGCAAATAGACTGCATATGGATCTCCACATTTTGTTGATCGAAAGCTAGGGCATATGGTGTTGATTTTTTACTATGCTGCTGTTTTTGTTTTACTGGGTGCTTAACCGAAGTTTTTTGGTAATTTGAATAACATAGCTGTTAACTTTTGGGAATGAAAATTCGAGACTTTTCGAGATACCTTCGATATAGGTAATTTTAAGTAAAATAGGCAATTTACAGAATAATCACATGTGTACTAAAAATAAACAAATTGTAAAAGGAAAGTAATAATGCAAAAGAAAAAAATTGGTTCGAACTAGCTATAGGCAAAAATAAAGTAAACAAGCATTCATCACAAATAACGCTATTATCTTTAACATTTGTTCTAAATAAAGCGTGATGATTTTCCACACACATTTACTCACACCATATTCAATTAATGTTTGAGTGGTTTGGGAAACTACTTGGCAGAATTATATCTCCTCTTTCGTTACGTCTATATTAATGCCTGAAAAGCGCAAACAGTACAAAAAACAAAAGAGTAACTTTCTTATGGAATTTAATTATAGAGCATTCCTTTGCACAACGTTTATTCTTTAAACTGAGTAAGATTATATATATATATATATATATATAGCAATTTTATTTACTCATTGTTAAATAAAATCAAACGCCGGCACCAAGAAAAGAGAAGAAGTAATCGATCCGGAACAAACTCGGGTTAACAAGTGGCGAATTTCGGGGAAAGCATTATTTTCGGTTTTTTTCGACGTCGAAAAACGATCAACATGTTTTATACCTCACCTGACTCCATTCGAAATATTCTTTTACTTCTTTGTAGCAAAACACCATGCATCATTTCAAGGACGTGATGTTAAGTTTTGAGATAAAATAGTTACGTTTTATAGATCGCTTTAATTTTCTTTTGTGATAGATTGTTTACAGTTTCATCGATATGTAAATATCCCTATTTTTGCACAAAATTTCATTTGTTAAAGGAAATTTCTGACTGATAAAATTCAGGATTTTATATGCAGTTATGGGTTGTGGAGAAGGACCGAAGTTCAGTAATCTCCGAATAAATCGAGAATAACGTGAGTTGGCAGGTATGGAATGAGGAGCTTGCGTATCAGATCCAGCATTGCCAGTACAATATTTAGGCTTGGCTACATTGAGTTTCACATTTTTGCCATTGCATTCGAGGGTTCCCATGGATATTACTTATGTGTTTTATACCTGCCTGTTGGGGAGTCGAAAGGAAAGAATTTCAGACTTTTGAGGCATATATTATCGTGGGTATACCGAACTGGCATATATACATGAATTTTCGATCAGGATTAGTTTGTCTGGTTTCGGTGCTGCTCTCTACATCAGCTTAAAGCAGACTGGGTTGAATTATAAAAATACTTGATATTTTAGTTTAAGTAAGTGCTATAAGACTTATGTATACTGAAATCAGAAAATCAAATTGCTTAAATTCTTTTTTACATTTATTTTAAAGATACATATATATATTTATGTGACAATAAAAGGAAAATTCAATACTAAGTCTAAAATATTTGTTTCAAAAGCATGGGTAGTTCAATAGAATTTATCACTCTATCATACATAATATCGATATTTTACTATGATTCGAGGAAATAAATTTTCATACATCTAGGGAATATTTCCTTCGCCTTGGAGATAGGAAAAGAATGTTTGATTTTAAGCATAGTTTATAAGCATATCCATGAAAGCAAGGACAATTTTTGCTCACGTTTATTCTACGAGAATGGCATTTAAAGTAATTATGCATAGTTTTGTAACAATCATGCGCTATTTCTTTGGTATCAATTTTCCTTATAAAAATAAAGTGTTTCGAAACTGAAATACTGATTGAAAAAAGAAGAAAATATTTAGAAATGAAATCGTCTTAATCTATTTTGTTCTTTGCAATAGGATTTAGTTAACATTTATTTTTTAATATAAATAATTATGAATTTATTCTTAAGTAATTCGAAAATATTTTAATATGTAGAGGAAGTTATGAAAACTTTCAATGAAACAGCTTAATACGTAAC